>APFE031087676.1:34136-47000 GCA_000404065.3 Pinus taeda
AGAGTTGAAATATCGCCTCTACATGGCACCAATGCTCGCATTACCAGACGTGCAACAACCATTTGAGGTTGAGACAGATGCCTCTGACTATGCTATTGGGGTAGTCCTTACTCAACACGGGCATCCAGTGGCATATCACATTGAGACACTTTCAGACACTGTCGGGAAGTATCCCACTTATGACAAAGAGATGTATTCCATTGTGCAGGCCTACCGACAATGGAAGCATTACATTTTGGGGAAGGAAACAGTCATCCACACAAACCACCAAACCCTACAGTTCATACAAACCCAAGGGAAATTGCAGAATGATCGCCATCAGAAGTGGTCCACATACCTGCAACAGTTCCATTTGAATATCAAGTATAAGAAGGGCAACACCAATAATTTTTCAGATTTCCTCAGTCGACCACCGATCATAGCGTTAATCGTCGTGCTCAACTCTTGTGGGCACGAGACTTCTGATTGGCCACTTCTCTGCAAAAGTGACCCAGAATTCGACCCTACATACCAAACACTCTTGGAGGGTCAGCATGTTCTAGATTTTCACCTCCAAGATGCCCTGTTATGCCACCTAGGTCACCTTTGTGCTCATTCAAGCGAGTGTGCTAAGATGATTTGGGAAGCACACTACAGTCATGTTGTTGGGCATTTCGGGGTCGAGAAAACGGTGGCAGTACTGCAAAAGTATTTCTATTGGTCAAATCTTTGACAGGATGTCGGGAAGTACATCAGATCATGCACTTCCTGCGCCATTGCCAAACCGACCATCAAGAAGCAAGGCCTCTATACCCCGCTGCCTACCCCTAGTCAACCTTGGGAATCCATCTCCATGGATTATATGTTAGGCCTTCCTTCCACTAAGCAAGGAAACGACTGAGTTTTTTTGATCATCAACAGGTTCTCGAAGATGGCCATTATGGCAGCCTACAAGAAGAATATCACTGCAGAAGCCACTGCTAAACTCTTCTTTGAATGAGTGTGGGTACACTTTGGGATCCCACAGTTTATCATCTTAGATCGGGACAGTAGGTTCCTCAATACATTTTGGTCCAGTCTCTTGTCGATGCTGGACACCAAACTCACTAATTCCACAGCCTTCCATCCTCAAACTGATGGCCAGACAGAGGTTGTCAACAAGATGATCATACACATTCTACACATGTACAATTCAAAGCATCCACGCACATGGGATGAGAGTCTCCCCTATGTTCAACACAGTTACAACTGGGTTCTTCACAGCTCAACTGGCCATAGCCATTTTCAGGTGGGCTTGGGATTCCAGCCACTATGTCCCATTGTTGTGGCCATTCCATTTGCAGCTACTCATGTATATTCGGCTCATGTCTGGTTCGAAATAGATAAGGCAAACAACTTCATTGAGCACATCCAACATATTCACCAGTAGGTCCATGACATTTTGGAGAAATCAAATGCCAAGTACAAGCAACGAAATGATCAACATCAGGTGTCACACAAGTTTCAGGTGGGCAACAAAGTCTGGTTGCATTTACAAAAGGAACGCCTTACCGAAGCCTTCCCTAAACTTAGACCACTCCAATATGGTTCTTACACCATTACCAAGGTTGTGGGAGACAATGCATTTGAGCTCAGCATTCCCCCATTTCTTGGCCTACACCCAGTGTTCAATGTGGACCACCTTCGGCCATACTTTCCACCATTACTAGACACATCTGACATTGCAGAATAGCTCACACCCATAGAGTTAAATCCAGATTGTTGGAACAAGCTGCAACTGATCGGATCATGGACACACAGATCAATCGCACTCGCCAACAGAATATCCAACTGTATTGAGTTTTCAAAGCAGGCCAACTCCTTCACCAGGGCAAGTGGCTCACCAGGGACCAAGTTCAACAGAAGTTTCCTCATCTCATGGAGGAACTCAATGCAATGGGGACCATTGCTTCCTAAGGGGGGAGGAATGATCTAGGTAGATATTGGTGGCCACCTGCTAAGTCCACTTGGACCCCCACCATTGTTTCTTTCATCTTTTCACTTTCCTTAATTGTAGCACAATTTACAATTTTTAGCAGTTTTTCGGGTCCTGAACTTTTGGAGCCGTTTTGAGGCCCTAAACGACATTTTTTTGGAAACCTACGAGCAACATGGATCCATGGACTGATGTTTGTCTTCCCAAATTTGTAGTTCTCGGATAGATCTTTCTAATGAGATAGTGTGCACGTCAAACGGAGATTATATGCCAAATTTAATACCCCTGGAAGTTGATGTACCAATTTACCCAAATGGGGCCCATAGTTTGACGTTTCATCTTCTAGGATTAGGTTTTTGGATGTTTATGGTTTTCCATTGTTTCTCAACAATAAATAGGCCTTTGAGCCTCATTGTAACACAGTTCAGAGGCATGTAGCCACCACATCTCTTCTCAGAGATAAGCTACCATCGCCCTAGCTGGTTTATTTCCATTGTTGTTTGTAAGCATATTTCGGTATTTTACTTTAATGAAATGAAGTATTATTTCCGTTGCATCTCTATGTTTTTGGTTATCTCTGTAATTTGTTGCATTCATGTTTAAATCCGAATCATCCTTAGATACTTAGCTAGCTACCTCTTCTCTTCGCTAAGAATCGACTATTTATAAACTTTCCCATACAATACCATGGTCTGCAGACCATGGATGAATCTTACGACCAACTCAACACTTATCCAAAACAAGGGACTAAGACCCTTTGAATCCTATTCCTCTACGCACTCTGCATCCACAAATCGTAGAGACTTTACATTGTTTTACAAAATTGTGACAAAATTTGAGTTATCTTAACCCCAAACTAACCCAGGGGACCCCTTCTTTCTTGGTCGGGTTCCAGTGATGCGGCATCACACATCTCTTTCAAGTAGATCCCGGTTCCAGCAACAGAACCATTTTTTGGCTTAGGGGGTCCTGACCCAGGTTCAGAGTTAGTTGCGCCAACCAACAAAACCCTACACTCATGGCCCTTTTGGCAACAACCCGCGTAGCATAGGTTGCAGTCTCACCCGAAGCAGTATGGGGGAATGTAAGAACCAAGTTTCTGCATCCAAAGGTTAGTGTGATGTCTTTTAATGCCTTGGATATTCCTTTGTGTAGATCGATACACTCTTAGGGCATGTTCCTATAACTCTATTAAATTGGCTTCCAGACCTTCATGAATGTCCACGATCAGTCCTTGTGGATCTTTAATAGTCAATTTATCTACTTACGCACATTAGAAAGAAAACATAAATTGGAATTCATGCAGATATACTTTCTTCGTTAAAACTCATAAGATAAATTACCAGAATCTTCGTAGAAGTGTTTAAACATGCATTGTGTACATTATTAAGACTTATTTAAGAGCATCGCGTAGCATTCGATCAATATTCCATAAAACAAATCATTCATCAACGACATATAACATAAATAGACAAGAATAGAAATACTCAATAATTCTTTAGAAACTTGTCTTTATTAATCTCAATTCACTAGTTACAGGTTCAAACTACCCTACGCACACAACTGTAGGGGTCTGCACACTTAGTTGTGGACTCTACCTAGGCCTTTGTGCACTTAGCTCGGAGCCTTTCCTTCTCTACCTAAGTGCAGGAAGCAAAGCCTTCCTACCTTAACCCAATGCTCTCTCTCTTATTCCTTCATCCACTTCCTTAGATACTTAGCTAGCTACCTCTCCTCTTCACTAAGACTCAACTATTTATAAACTTTCTCATGCAATACCATGGTCTGCGGACCATGGGTGAATCTTACAACCTACTCAACACTTATCAAAAACAAAGGACTAAGCCCTTTTGACTCCTATTCCTCTCGCACTTCGCATCCACAAATCGTGGAGACTTTAGATTGTTTTCCAAAATTATGACAAAATTTGGGTTATCTTAACCCCAAACTAACCCATGGGACCCCTTCCCAACACACATCTCTTGTTAGAGATAAGCTATCATCGTCCGAGCTCATTTATTTCCAGTTTGTTTGTAAGCATATTTCAATATTTGATATTAATGAAATGAAGTGTTATTTCTACTCAATCTTTGTATTTATGGTTATGTTTGTGATTTTTTGCATTCTTGTTTAAGTTTGGATTAGTGGTATCAGAGCGGTCTGCTCTTTCTCTGTTTTTATTTGCATGTCCCCAATGAGGTCAGGGTATAAGGAATTAGGGCTCGAATTGGTCGAATCTTTGCAAGACCAGTCTCGCAAATCTCGACGGCCTCCCACGGCAAAAGAGAAGAAAGACGAGGGGTTGGGAGATTCTTTCAAAATATTGTGTGAAGAAGCCCTCGAGCGATAAAGGAACGTGATGATGAACAAATTTTCCCAAATCCTTCAACATCTACCTAAAGGCGATTCATCTTCTTCTAGCAGCCACTCTGGAAGCGCCCCACCCTTTAAAGTACAAGTTAACTTTGAAATCCCCATATTTTAAGGTCAGATAGATGTGGATGCCATAGATAAATGGTTAAATCTGCTAGAAGGATATTTTTCTGTACATGATTTTTCCAGCTGGGAAATATTACTTTTACACTTCTTAAAGTTGCCCCCCATGTCAAGGATTGGTGGGAAACCTACTGTGAGAAGAAGGAAGAAAGTACACCCTCACTATTTTCATCTGTAGCCACTTGGAATTCGTTTCGGGATGCCATCAAGGAGTAGTACTACCCTGTTGAGAACTATGAGGAAAAATACATAAAGTGGACCATGCTGGCAGGGAAGGGACCAAGACGTGCCAGAGTTTACCAATGATTTCATACCCTTCGCACGAAGTTGGGTAAAGGATTTTGAATGACATTTGGTAATCAAGTACCACAGTTATCTACATAGATACATCCAGGGCGAGATGGAGTTCTTGGACATCTCCTCACTTGGCACAACATACCAATACACTGTCAAGATTAAGAAAAAGTTTAAACAGAAGAAGTGAGACTTTGGATATTTGAATTTGAAGTAATGGAACAACACCCCCAAACCAGAGAGAAAAGGACAAAGTCAAGGTGGGGTGACCCAAGACAACCTGTCGAAGCTGCTAGAAAATAACAACACCCCAAAGATAAGGAAGGACACAAGAAAATGGTGTGAGTTCCAATAACATCTCCACTCACAACACAAGTGAGTCTTTGGCCAAGGAGTCACCGATGGCCAAACTGAAGGCTTTTGAATTAGATGCGTGTTCCAACTCTGAGTCAGAATATGACAAGGGGAATGACAAAGGGAATCAAATCATTAACATAGAGTGCAGTGCCATTGTGGCCACCCCCAAGATCCAGAAGAATCGGCCTGAATATCTATAGGAGGTGGAACGCCTCTTCCACTCACATATGTGGGTGAATGGTTCTCCATTGTAGTTCATTGTCAATAGTGGGAGCCAAAAGGACCTCATTTCAGCAAATGTCATGAAGCGTCTAGGTCTACCAACTACAACACATCTGCAACCATACACCATCAAGTTGCTTCACCAAGGATGAGATCTCCGCTTTAGCCAACAATGTCGCCTTCCCTACAGCATCAAGCCCTTCACAGATGAGGTACTGTGTGATGTTTCTCCTCTTGAAGTTTGTGATGTATTATTAGGACAACCATACTTGTGGAAGTGACACTTGGATGAATCCATCCTAGTAAGTTTAATGATTCCTAGGAAGGAGTAACTTGGCCTCGCCATGGTGAAAAGTCCTGCATTGTTTAAGTTTTACGAATCTGACAGAGGTGAAACTAGACGTCTTTTTAGAGAGTTTGAAAAAGAGGTGAAAAAGAAAACTCCAAATGTCCCTTTTCGTAGATAGTCCCTCGAATCCGAAATGGTAGAAAACGATATTCAAGAGAGCCTCTTAGTCATGGTCGACTAAGGTATTCCTTTGTCATACAATAGTCTATCTCAGTCTAGAAAAGGGTTAAACTTATACTAAGTAGACGTATTTTCATTTACTTTTATGAGTTTGAAAAGACAAGTGCTCAACAGTCTTTTCATATTTTTCGATTCTGAAAAGAGCTTAAAGAGGACTCCTCCTGGAGGAACGAGTGGTATAAAAGGATAGAAATTGGTTCTGGTCATGATGGAACTGCTCAAAACGTGTAAGGGTCAAGAGGCTGTCTAATAAGACCACTCATCACAGATGTTCCTTAGGCAAGGATAAGACAAGCAAGTGAAATAATATGATCGGCCAAAGAGACGTTGATGATGGAATGAAAAACCAAGGCTCTTCTGGCAAAAATAGGCTGATAAAAATGGCAATCACGAGAGGTAAAGTGGGAATGATTTCATTTTTACACAAGCTTGAAACGGAAACAAACTATACTTGAGATTGGTTTCATTTTTGCACAAGCTTGAAACAAAGATAAAATATGCTTGAGATGAGTTTGCATGCCCCCAAAATAATGACTCAATTCGAGGTACATTCCTGCCAAGCTTCATTTAATTCACTTAAGTGGACTAATGGTTACTAACAAGTGGATGGAATGAAGGTTCACTTATGAGATTAAGTGAAAGAATCGACTGGAATTTTATGAGATCTAATCAAAGACTCAAATTGGAAGGGTATTTGTTTCATTTTTTAATGAGCTTGACATAGGAAAAGAACCATGCTCATGACAACGATTACTAAGTGTTTGACAAAATCATTGAATAATAAGTCAATGGTTTTGTATAAAAAAAATTACAAGGGTCAGGAATCAACTCGATGAATAATTATAAATGTGGCCCAACACTGATTATTGTCAATAATTTTAGAGATTCCTAATTCAAGATTTTGGAGAGGTGGAATCTAGAAAATCAAGATTTCATCTTGAGAGCTACACCTTTACAAGGATTATAAGGTAGCTTTATGGAGCTCTACCTGTTCAAGGTATGTTTTCTAAAGAAGAAGCTTCTTAAGAATATTTGGTTCTTAATACCTTTGTTATTTTTTGTGTTCGATTAGTTTCTTTTTTCTTTCAATTAGTATGTTTTGCTTCAATTATTGTAAATCTTAACAAGAGGTGTCATTCCATTTAACAAAGTCACATCAGACTCTTGAATATGTCCATGTGCTCTTTTTGTTTAAAGCAATCATCCCACACCCATAAGTGGAAATGACTTGTTTATTGAACAATGATATGTAAGAAGGGAAACTTCATTGTGATAAATGCAAGAATTATCTATTGATAATATCATATGGTGTTATTATTGTGAATATATTCCTTTGAGTTTATATATGCAGTTCAAATCTATATAAACCTTCACTCATTTATATAAACCTACCTCATTTAGTGATGTAGCTTATTTTGTAATAAAATACATAAACTTTTTTTAGGAAAAGACTTTGATACCAATGTAATGAAGAAAATGCAAAACTAATTACCACAAATTATATATAATACATATATATATATATATATATATATATATATATTATATATATATAATATATAATATATATATTTAAGTTAAATTAAAACATTTTTTTTAATAATAAGGTCAATGCATTATTATTTATATCAATATTCATTGAATGCATTGTCATGATAATTTCCATGATACCAATTTAGAGTGTAAATTTACTTATATTATTATATTTTTATTTTTTCAACAGAATAGGTAGTAGGGATTATATTAATAAAAAACAAGGAGAGGGCTCCAGTCCCTTACATATGTTTTTGAAAATGTCAAAACCACTTCAACCAAGTAAACATAAGATTTATGGTTACCAAGACTATATGACCAACTATAACATAAAAGACAGCAACTATAAACCTTGCAGTAAGACCCCAACAAAAGTGTACACTTGCATAAATATGTTATAGACCAAAATTGGAAAGTAGAATTGAGCTACATGACCAAAACAAAACTCTTGAGAGAGCAGCGACCGCATTAGGTGCTTGGGCCATTTTTGTTTGAGCCTCTTGGATGGGGAGACCTCTTGCGTGTTGTAGGAACCACATCACCACTGTTGACAGGGAGAGTTTTGCTACCAGATGATTAGGAAAATTCCAGTGAGGAAAAACGAGAGCATAGTTGGTGTATTCCTTCCATCTTCCCATTATGAGAGAACTCCATTTCAGCATGATGAACCAACAATTTCTCTTCCAAGAAAAATTGGAAGGAGCTTCTTTGATGTTCCACCATATCTTCCAACTTTTGGGTGAAGGCTATCAACCCTTAAGAAGAATCCAACATTTGTTCATGATGTCAAAAGGATAAATATTTTCTAGTGGAACAAAGATTTCCTCATTCTTAAGAAGAGAGCCTTGAGCTCCAAAGACAAATGCAAAAGAGTTACCATCACCTTAGTCCATGATGCAAAAAGAATTTAGAACCCAAATACCAAACACACAGAGACACCTTGAAGGGAACATGGTCTTTGGGGAGTTTGATAAATAAGAGGAGAGAGGACACCGACATGAGGAAACCTACAACAATAAGCCTAAAAAAACCATGTATAAATCTCTTAAGAAAAGAGACAACGAGACAAGATCACAACATGACAACTGAATTAAATTCATACTCTACAAAAAGTTTGTGGTCGTTATAGTCGAGAGAAGACACATTAAATCTAACTTGAAGCAGAATAAATGGATGTGATCACTCGAAGTTGAAGGACGCTGGAAAGGGTGTCAAATTTTCATCATAGTGTGACACACGGGGCCGGTTATGACAGGAGAAGGTCGAGAGGGAGGCTCCATCCATCGAACAATTACCCCAATACTTCCCCTCATCCCCAACCTTTTATTTTTATGTTTTACCTAATATTTCCCTCAATCCACACATAAAATGAAAATAATAAATATTGAGACTAAAATAAAATAAACATATTTATATATAAAAAATGTATATCTATATGATATATTAATTAATATATATATAACTAGTAATTATACCTATATATAATTCATATATATATCTTTATTTGAAGTTTTGTATTTCCCATAGTTGTGTATCTATTGAGCCTCTACATCCTACACTTATGTAAGCATCTTATCAATGACTTTGTGATTCTGAATTTCAATAATCAATGTTATCCTAACACATGAGTACTCTATTTTCTAAAAAACCATCTGCATATGTCTAAACACTTTTTTGATCACCAATTCCAACAAATATATACTGGAAAGATGATGATTATCCCGTGTTCCCATTTGTTGAAATTGTTTCTAAAAAAAAATTAACTAAAATATAACATAAAATATGTAAGTGGAGCCATACTAACAATATTTTGTGAATTTCTTTAGCCTATCCTATATTTTTTCCATCTTGCTCAAAGTCCTAGAATCCTTCAAATTTATTACAATCTACTCAAATAATAATTTCCCACTATCTAAGCCTATTACATATTTCCTGAACCTATTCATCCATTACTCAAATTCTTCTATAGGCAGCTTGAGCTTATATTTTTATTATCGAAAAATTTTCACATAGTACTTGACAATATTCAGCTACCCAACCTTCTTACCAACTATCTCAAACTCTTTCCACAATTTGGACAATCCTTTATTATTATCTATCACTACCCACAATGTTTACCACTATCTTCGCATACATTTTATGTTGTACAAATTAATTTAAAGTATATTCACTTATACTGTACACCTTTTTTATAAAAAAAAAAAAGGAAAGAAAGAAGCATTCTTTTATCACAAGAAAAACATGCCTTAACATATTGTATAATTTTTATGTTACCTATGTTGTATTTTTTTATACAACATGAAAATCATATAAATAATTAATATAATTTTCTAAATATACTCAAAAATATTACCATTCCCCATACACAATATGCCATTTTCAACTCTAAACTCTATTTTTATGTTTTCCAAAACTCTATTTTATAATATATATTATATAATTATATATATTATATATATATAATAATATAATAATTTATATAAAATTTTTAAATATATAATTATTATTTTTCTAATTTTAATCTAACATCAATATATTGTCTTGTTATAAAAAACTTACATGTAACATTTTATTAACCTTTTTCATTTTTTTCATTATATTATTATATGTATATTACTCGATACCTTATTTTACCTTCCAATACCTTATCAATATATTCTCTTTTACATATAACATATATCAAGATTCATATTTTTTTTTCATAGGTGGGAAAACCTATCATAACTCAGTTGTCAAACTAGCAGTGAGGACAACCATTTTTGGTTGCTAATCTCGAATGCAGGCTGGCTCATCACTGTTAATTAAGGAAAACCATACCACCTGGAATAATCCGCCGGTAGCAACTTTCACTCCTGCCATATATCTCTCAGTCTTAAACTATTAACCTATTTCCTTATGTCTAAAAGAAAACAAACTCATAACCAACTAAAAACAATTTTAAAACATACTCCAAACCTAGCAAACTTCATACTATAATACACAATACTATGAAAAAAATTACAATAATAAAATTCATAAAATAAAATATTCTTACATAAATAATAAATAAACTAACACAACCCTTCATCTATCACAATCTTCACATTCCACCTTGATTGAAGCCCAAAAAGAATAATTCAATAAAAAAATGACTTCAAATAAATCTAAACTATTCGATAATAAATATATATATTATATATTACCATGCACTTGATTCACTAAAGTACTTCTTACTCATTATCATCATTACGCATGCTGTATCAAACTTATCAATAACACCAACTTATTTGACTTTAAATTAATTTTAAACAAGTTTCGAGTTCTCGTTTAAATGTTCAACTTTAAAATATTTTTATTACAGCAAATTATTTGACTTTAAATTCTTTTAAACAAGAGTCCCATTCTTATTTAAATTGTTTATTTTAAAATCAAGTTTATAATTTTAAAACATCATTTATACCTAAGTTATTTTTAACCTTTTTAAATATTTAATAAATATCATGTTAAATGAATTTTTTTCAGAGGAATGTTAAAATGAATTTATATGCGTAACATTGCATTGCTTTTCATTTTGAATTCATTCCTCTTCACGTAGAGTACCAATACCTTTATATATTTTTGAATTCATGATAGAATTTAATAACATATTGTTTTAAAAGAAGGTTAAGAACTAAATTTGTGGAATGATGTATTTGGTGTATAGGGTGTGCTGGTGGTATTGAAAATTCTTAATTGTTTTGGTTTAGTTTTATTTTTATTTTCTGTTCAAGGATACACTTTGGAACCACTTATTTGTTGAGATTGTCTCACCTCATCCTCTAGTTAGCCTGGATACAATGTTTAATCCCCTAGTAAGTCTATCTTAGTTTAGTGTCATTTGGTTCACTGATCCTCACCTCAGTAGATTATCTTCTAGATTCATCTCACATTAAGTTTTTATTCTAATGCTAACCTGTTATGAGGATTTACCAACCTCATGCCATGTTTTCTACTATTTAACTACCCAACATTCTTACTCATATTTGCTATTATTTAATTACCCAACTTTCTTACTGACTATCACAAGCCTATTTTATTAATCATCAAGCCTTCAATATTTACCACTACCTTCAAATACATACATAGATATATCTATGTTGTATAACTTAAAATACATTCACTTATACTACACACCTTTTTACATCATTGAAAAAACACATATGCCATACACCATTCCTTTTTCACAAAAAAAACATGCCATTAACTTATTATATACCATTCCTTTGTCACTAAAAATACCCTTAACATGTTGTATCATTAAAGCACACAAGATCATGTATCATTTTTTATACATTCAAAATCATGAAAATAATATGGTGTACCTTTTAATATCCCCATAAATATCATTTCCAAGCATAAAATATATAATTTTCAGCTCTAAATTTTTATTTTTTTCCCAAACCAAATTTTATATATATATAATTAATTAATTTACTAAATTAAATTATGATTTTCTAATTGTAATCTAAATTATATATTTATTTATAAAATATATAAAATTTAACTTGTTTTCAGAGAGGTCTTTCCAACCAACCTAATATGATAGAGATGTTGCAATATATAATTTTGTTAAATTTTTGACTAAGATGAATTCATAAAAAAAATAAATATACTAATAAAATTAATTTTTCCAAACCAAATTTTTATATAATATAATATATATATATAATTTAAATTACTAAATAATTATAATTTTCTATTTTAATCTAAAATCAATATATTATTATAAATAATAATCTAAACTTCGGAGAGGGTCTTTTCCAGCCAACTAATATAAGTAATATGTTGCAATGTAAAGTCTTGTTAAATCATTTTGACTAGATAAATTACATACAACTAAAATAAACTATAAATATAACATTAATAATTATAAATATAATTCATAATTAATACTGAAGTTGGTCCCTTTTTTAAATAGTTTAGGCTAGCATTGTCTACCATTTTCATCTCCATTGACATTTGGTGTGTCTATTGTTTGGACATGGTCAGCTCTTAACTTTTATATATTATTAAATATATATATATATATTATAATATATAATATATATATTTATTATATATTATATATATATTATATATCTATTGTATAACTGAGCCATTCTGCTATAATTAAAATTGCTTATATTAAATTATTATTATTATTACTATTATTATTATTATCCAATTTTAAGGTCACAATCAATCCCAACACCAAATTGGTGTATGAGACCTCCTTGTTTGTGGGACAAGGGACCCACCTCTGAACAACAATTTGATTGCCAAGTATATGAAGGCATACATACTCTACCCCCTTTTTTGAACATGTGATGAATGTTATAAATAATAATGAGGAACTTATTAGAATTGGAATAATCTCAAATCCCTAGGAAATTGGTGGGTGGGGAGCCATGTGACACGAATCTAATTTTTTAAATTTATTAAAAGTAATAGACCATTTTGCTAAATAAAATTTTCTTATATA
>APFE031087685.1:0-18239 GCA_000404065.3 Pinus taeda
TTTCAGACTTCATGAGGGGGTGGCCATTCAGGTAGCCCCCACATGCCTGGGTGTCCACATATGTTGATCCAGCTTCAGATGCAGTTTCACAAATGTGATGGGTTCGGTCAGCCTCTTGCAGTACCCATAGCATGCATGTCTCCTTCAGATGTTCCATTCAGATCTTTAACACCCTTTTGTGTTTAGCAAGGCTTCTTTGGTTGCGATCCCCCCTCACGATGTCATCTTGAGTGGCACTATGTCTCATGTACTTAGATGTTATTGTATACAGTCTTGATCTCTATTTAACCAGGCTCATTATGTATACGGGATTCATTGTATCTTATGGCCTATTGATGCCATGATATCATGTATCATGTACTTTGTAGCTCAGTCCCACATTTATGGGCTCAACATTATTCTTTGTACTTAGTTATCTTGGCAAGTAAGGGTATGCCTCCCCCGCCTCATTTGAGATCATGTACTCCAACATAAAAGGAGACTTCTATGAGTTTAGTAGGTTTCACCCACTCCATTTTTATCCTTCCTTTCATTTCTTCATCTCTCTCTCTCTCTCTTTCTCTCTCTGAATCCCCTTTAGTGTCTCGTGGAATTATAAGCTACAACGTATTTTAGTCATAGGACTTTCTCCTAACACTCATACATTGGTGGGCAATCTCTTATCACCAAAAAATAATCTCCTAGCCATTTTTAACTAGGCGCATTGAAATACACCATGTAAGATTAATTTTACCATGGTAAAATCACTTTCACCATGGGAAATAATTTAGTAAACTATTTTTTTTTAATTATTTTTGATTAAAATAAAATAAAAAACCCATGAGAATAATTGAATAGATCATTATTTATTTAATTTTCTCTAGGAATAATTATTAAATCATTGTTTGATAATTATTCCTTGTCACATTTGATGAAATCACCTAAGAATAATTAAAAAAATCACTATTTATTTATTATTCCTTAATTCTATTATTAGAATAATTGTTAAATCACTATTTAATAATTATTTCAATTTCACAACATTCTTAATCACCACGAAATAATTAATAAATAATTTTATTTGTTAATTATTTCTAAATAAAGATATTTGACCATTTTGAATTTCTTTTCCCTCTCCAAAAAATATAATAAATTATTCCTAGTGGTTAGATCTTGATTTGGTCAATATTATTTTATTCTTTTCCATTTTCGAGATCAACCCAATACTTTGTTATAAATAAGAGGGTTTTCCATTCATTCTTCACCATGATCATTATCATCATCACCACTATTGTCTTCTTGCATTTGAGCTCCCACTTGAGTTCTACACATTGTTTTGGGTTTTTCACATATTGAGAAAGAGAATCGATTACTAAAGCATCAAGGACACTAAAGGACCCATGCCACGGAGGGGGATTTGCAGATCCTTTTCGTAGATCTTTTTCACCAGGTGTTATCAAAAATATTATTATTCATTTAAAAGTATTTCCATATTGGGTTATTACATTGGAAATCTATTATTGTTTGCTATTTTGGATCACATATGTGTTTTTGTTGTAGGTTTTTCTCATTTTATTGTTGCAAATCTAAAGCATAAGAAACCACAAATTGTTCTTAGGGCCACTTGTCACTAAAGACTTAACTGAGATGTTTTTGGTACACCTTCCAAGAAATTTCATACTAACAAGGGGTAAGTTATTAAAATAAATTCCTCTTTTGATTAAGGTCCTTATGGCGGAAGAAACACTATTGTCGTTCCAATAAACCAATATGGCAGTGTAAATTATTGTACCAAGGAAAGGGTTTATGGGAGAGATGTTGGTTATTTGCAGAATATGAGGGTAAGTTGTGATGGACACTAAATATTCACGAAAGGCATGGGACTTTAGAGAACTTAGAAGTGTGAGGATATTTGATGAGTGGAGGGTGAAAAAGTTGCATGAGATTAGGAGAAGGCAAAGAGAGTTGCAATGGATAGGAAAAGTGTTGACTAGTATGAGGTTCTAGATAAGAGGAATGGGTATCTTGCAGTTTTGGAATGAGGAATTAAGTGAAGAGTAGAATTCTATCACAATAGGAGGAGATAGAAAGGATGAATTAGGAGGTCAAAGTAGGACGAATGGATCCCACCACGAGTCACAGGGAATTCAAACACCAGAAATACCAAGACAAGTGGTCTTGATGATTGATCAAAATACTCCAGTGGATGAGGAGATGCATTTCATCATGAGGAAGTTATTTCATGAAGATGATTCTTCCCCTGTAAGGAGTAGTCTGAAATGAGGCAACATGGTTGGTACTCTCCCTGACCTCCCCCTGGCACTCTATCAAAATAATGTTAGCTTTATTTCAAAATTTGTTCAAACATTGAAGTTTAGGAAAGTTCATAAGGTGTACACAACTATTAGCTCTAGTAGTTTTGATAATTATAGTAGTTATAGTTGTAGTTCCTAGTGGAATTCTAATACTTTTTCATAACTTGGTTCACAAGGGTTCATTCTAGCTTCTCTTGGTCACACATCAATGACTCAAAATGTGGTGGGATAGTTTACCCGGTACCCTAAGTTCTTAGGCCAAGGAGATAAAGATGTAGATCAACATTGTTACCTATATGTAGCTAGTTTTAGGGAGAGAAAAACTCTAGATGACTAAAAAAATATTTGAGTTTTAGACTACCTTAAGGGATAAATCCCTCCAATGGTTTATTAAGTGGTCTTCTACAAATCCTAATCCACCTCTGAATTTAGTAAAACAAGAATTCATCAAGGAACAAAAAATTCCTCAAAGAGAGTAACATGACCTAGTTGAATTATGAGATATTAGACAGTGAGAGTGAGAGACTGCATGGGAGTGCATGTAGCAGTTTAAAGATGCAATTGGGAAATTGACTTACCCTATTTATCCACCTCACCAAAATTATTGGTTCATTAGAGGGTTGTTACCTTTGAATCACGTTCCCTTAACAAAATAAAATATTGACACTCTACAAGATGCATTTGTTGATCCTCAGTTTTGTTCTTATTACTGTCGGATTTAATTCCCATTTTTCCCTTTTTGTTATCATGGAACCCATTTCTTTGCTAAATCACTATCCTAATCCTATCTATACTCTCCAATTGAGGTAAACCTTCTCATGGTTGCATTTAGCTAATTATTGGTAGATTTAAGGATATAGAAGTGGCATATTCTTAAACTAACTTATTATTATTATCTCGTGTGAACTCTCAACAGAATGTGCAGGTCGATCCCCAGACAGAACAGTTGATGCATGAAGACCTTCTACTTTGGTACTCAAGGGTTATCAATCAAGTAACGAAATGGATAAGGTTGCAGCATGTTTTGGAAGACAAGAGGGTGCAGCCAAAAGTAGCACGCATCATGATCCTGAGATCCTCACTCAATTTCCCTTGATTGCAGCATAAACAAAATTGGGAATTGGTTATGAAGGATAGACCAATTCGAGATGCCTGTTTGAACCAACTCACCTGAAAGGAGTAATGCAGATTCACTTGTTATTTTTTATTTATGTTTAACTATTAGTAAATTCCTATAAGGCGTTTGAATGTAATATGTTAGGGGGTAGACTGTAGCACTGTCTGAACCTATGAAGTAGTTTTGATGTATGATCGGACCTGTTTGAATACAATCGTAATGCTATTGTTCTGAAGTAGTTTTCAAGTGTGTTGATTGAATGAAGTTTATGTTTTAAGTGTGCATCAAATCATTTAAGCAGGTGTGGCCGGGCCCACCCATCTGGGATTGTTTGTATTTGAAACAACAGTGACACTGCAATCATATATTTTCTTAATCTTCTTTTCATTTATAGTTCTATTGTGTGAATTACTATTTGGTTGATTGATTATCGGTTATGCTTGCAGATTCTTTTTCATTTTCTGAGTTGCAAGTGAATTTCAATGTGATACCACGCCCTTCAAACCAGATCCATACTGTTGTTTGTTGCCTTCACTTGGAATACGTTGCATAGTCATCAAAATATTTGGATTGTCACCCATAGTGAATGTTTGAGTCCTTAATCTTTTAAGTAGTTATAGATGAAGAATGATTTTGATTGAATCAAATCGGCTTTGTCCCCTTCCCCTAAATTAACCTCTATTTTATTGGTGAGAATAGATTTAAGTTAGTCCCAATTATAGTGTTATAGAGGCATTTGAAATTCGGATGAAACTAGCTAGATCATTCGAAAGGCTTAATGAACTCAATTGAATTGTTGAATTGATAGTTTGAATATGAGAATGTCTAGGTTGCGCAAATAATTAGTTGACTGGTTTTATTGTGGATTGATGCATTATAAACTGGTATAAACATTATAGGGACATTTTCAAAAGAACCATTCCATAGTTACCATCTATCTTCTTTGTTCATTTAATTGCTAACACCAGTGGTAAATTGAAATTATCATCCTCACTTTTGTGCAAAAAGGCAATCTTCTTTGAATGAATTCTTTCTCGGTTCATACATTTGGCTGTTTTCTCCATGAATAAATCATTGTTATGACTTACAACAGCAAGAGGTAGGGGTTTATTTGATTGCAGTATAGAATTAGGTATGGTCTTAGGATTGATAGCTTAGCATTAAGGGAGAGAAGTATCATATTTTCTTTCATTTATTAGAATTCTGTAAGTGATCCATTGAATACAAAACAATAAGATAAAGAAAAACATTGTAATTCTTCCAATTGATAATTGAACCCTAAACCTTGATTTGGACATAAACCCTTAAGTACAGAATAATTGGTTGATTGAAGCATTAATAGGACAAATCACTTGTTGAATTAGTAATTGCATTGTTATAGATTAGTTATCATTATTTTCTCTAGTAACGAATGATTATAACATCAATAGTTTAATAAGCTAAGTGGTGATTATCATACGGTCATTTGATTTCTTTCAAAGAATTTTCATTATAGAATGCTTGTTGAAAACGATTGAGTGATTTTTCATATACAGTTTGGTACCAGCATGCACAGTTTGATTAGGGTTTGGTGTGAATAGAAGTTCATTTTTACTAGGAATACTCTGTTAAGTGCAGATTTGAATATTGGGATTTGTGAAGATTTTAGGTAAGATTTGATTGTTGGGTTTGCTCATTAGATGATAAGATTTGCAAGTATTTCTTTCATACATCATTAATAAGGAAAACATTAAACTCTAACATAGCCTAACCAGAGGAAGTGCAAGAAAATTCGTGCTTACGAATCTTGGGTTGACAGTTAATATTAAGGGATTTAATCTGACAAATTAATCTCTCAACATTTTGGCACCATTGCCGGGGAAATTACCATTTCTTGGATTTTAGAGATCTGTGGTTTGTGCTTTTTGAATCTTTAATCGGAGAATCCACAGTAATAGAATTTTTACACCAATGTTTCGAATCCCAAATGGGATCCATCATCAGGGTTAAGAGAAAGATGATAAAAGAAGAGCAAGAAGGAAGAGATAAATACCCATGAGGGAATGAATATTGAAGGAACAACACAGGTCGGCCAGAAAGATTAATAATGAAACTTGAAATTAAACCAAAAATTTTACATTAATTTTTATAAAATAATATCATTTAGTTAATACCTATAAAACATAATCTTTAATTAACCTAACTCAATATAAGATTAATACTTAAAATACCTAATATATATAATATATCATTCAATCATACCTAATATCTATATAACGATTAAATATTTAATTATTTTATACATTAATTTATAAAGCGTTTAATCTATATATATTAATATTTATATACTCTTCAAATCATATTAATATTGAATATCTATAAAAGCTAAATATATAGATAGTAGTTAAATAATTAGTATAAATAATATAATAAATTAAATAACCGTATAAAACTAATATATTAGAATTAAATAATCTATTGAAGATATATATAAAATAGTAATTAAAGTATATTATAAATTATATCTATATTGTAATTCCTAAAGCAGAAAGCTCGAACGTTTTTTCAATCAACGGTTAATCGATCGTCCCTGATAAAATTCACGATGGAGCTTGAAGAAAATTTGAGCATTCCTTTCTTGGACATTCTCATCATCAGAAAAGAGGATGGCTCTTTGGGTCATAAGGTTTTCAGGAAGTCAACTCACACAGAGAGTTACCTTCATGCGGACTCCCACCATCACCCAGCGCAAAAGCTTGGCGTCCTGAACACTCTTGCCATTAGAGCCCTTCGAATCTCTGACTCAGAGCACATAAACGAAGAGAAGAGGCATTTAGTTTCAACTTTCAAAAATATAGGCTACAAGGATCAGGAGATTAAAAAAGCCATAAAGAAAGTTGAAATGAGGTTGTCATCTCCCATACCTAAAGAGCAGGATCAACCTAAAGGTGGTAAGGTTTTTCTACCTTATATCCAAGGAGTCACAGATAAAATGGCAAGAATCCTAAGAAAGAAAAACATTATAACTCAATTCTCAGCTCTCGGTACCATCAGACAAAGTTTAAAATCTGTTAAGGATGATATTGACAAGCAGCAGGTCAAAGGAGTCTATAAAATAGACTGTTCGTGTGGAAAAAGCTACATAGGTGAAACTGGTCGCTCCCTCCAGACAAGACTAAAAGAGCATGGTGCTGACATTAGGAATGGAAGATCTTGTACCTCAGCCTTGGTAGAGCACTCCTCGAAGACTAAACACCACATCTGCTTAGAAAACGCATCAATTATCGCAAGAGAAGAGCAGCATCAGAGACGGAAAATCAGAGAAGCCCTCGAAATCTTGAAGCATCCTTGTAACCTGAACAGAGACAGCGGTTTGGAGATTAGCGGAAGCTGGCTTCCCCTGATCAGTGAGATCAAGAAATGTCAACCCAACCCCAGGTAAGTTGTCAAGCAGGTTAGTTTTTTTCCCTCCCTTTCCCTTTACAATCTCAGGTTTTAATATAATTTAGACATTAATGCTAGGTTTTAATATAGTTTAGATTTTAATATTCCATTTAAGTTATAATTTAGGTTATATAAATATTTATATAGATATTGATATAGATATTAGAATATAGATTAGGTTGTATAGATATTTATTTATTAAGTTTTATTAATATTAATATTTTTCCAGAAAAAAAATCAGAACTTTTTATAAAGATCGAAAAAAAGTTTTACATGCAATTGAGTCATATGCCACCACATCTGGCACAGTAGTCTGCTGTTCAGCTCAACATTTAAGGAGCTGTTCTACTATTCTGCTCAACATTTAAGGAGTTGTTCTGCTGTTCTGAAGGGCACGAAACCTTTACATTCAGCCTCCCAACGGAGGTGCAAAAAACAAAACTGAAACATATATGTGATACAATAGCTGGGGTCTCCTTCACCAGAAGGAAAACAACCCCAAAAAACAGAAAATATATATGGCTTAATGCCCATGAGCATTTCCAGAATTCTATGATTTTAAATATGTTGCTTCTGCTAACAAGTAACTAAAGAAAAATAATGCTGGAAAAAAACATAAATGTACATAAAATATATAATGCCGCTACAAAACTGCTGTCAAAATATTTCTGGTTGACCGATATCAGAGAAACTGTGCATATGGAGGCATATTTGATCTGACTGTATGCCCCTGTCTGATCTCTTCTATGACCCAGTTGCCCATATCCTGTTGAACACCAGCTTTAGAAAGCTGGTCTGCATCTTCATTCTTATCCCTGTAAATGTGGCTGATAGCAAAAAAATTAAAAGATGCCTTTAATATGAAAATTTCATCCATTAGTGTCCTCAAAATCTGATTTTGACAAGCTACTTTACCATTAACCCAATCTATAACATTAAGAGAATCCCCAAAAATCTGTATCCTGTTTAAGTTTCTGTGAAGAAGCCAGCATAAGAGGTAACAAAGAGCTGATAATTCCGCATAGTTATTGGTGCCATAACCCAGCCCAACAGAGGCTTTTAGTGAGTGGTCAGGATCGATATGTATGCACAGACCAGCTCCCGCCCTGTTATTTTGAGAAGCCCCATCAAAAAAACCCCAAGGGATGCCTTCCTGAATAATAGTTTGTTTTTGTTTTTGCTTATGATCTTTTTGCTCAGGGGGCGGTAATGCAGAGTAAATGGCCGCTATGTTCGTGGCAATGATGGAAGAGGGAGTGTCCTTGTCTTGAAAGATGCTTTTGTTCCTGGCAAGCCATATGCCCCAGTAGAATATGAGGGGCAGGTTTCTCAGGTTTCCATCAGGAAAGTATTGCCACCATTTCCTCCAGGTTGATTCCAAAGTATCGTGACCCCACCTAGCATGAATCTTGAGCAGCGTAGTGACCTCCGCCCAGATCTGTCTTGTGAAAGCACAAAATATGAAAAGGTGGTTTATGGTTTCACCATCTGACTTGCACAGTGGACATCTACTAGGCCCAACTAAGAATCTTGCCTGTAGTATTTCCCAAGTTGGGACCTTTCTTTTTAAGATACACCATAGAAAAAGTCTGGCCTTGGCTGGGCTTTTGAGTTTCCACAGATTTTTGGCCCACCAATCTGGAATGTCCCAGCCTTTCTTTCCCATCAAGAAGAGGTATCCATCTTTGGGCGAGTAATCCCCTGTTTTACTCTGGGCCCAAAGCAAGCAGTCAGGTTCCTCTTTTATCCTGACATTTGAACGTTGAAGTTCTTTTATGAAAACCTCCCACTCAGCCTTCCACCTAACATTAATTCCCAGATCGACATCATTCTTCCAAGCCTGTCCCCATATAGTAGACTGTCCAATCTTCTCCACCTGATTTAGTGATGTAATACCTTTACTGCCCAGATGTTTGAGAAGTCCGGGTGACAGAGCATAATCTTCATTGCATCCTACCCAAGGGTCTCTGCCAATCCTGATGAGTCTACCATCACCAACTTTCCAAGCTAAGCCTTGATCGATCACGGTAAAAGCTTCCACCGTGGCCTTCCAAATGACAGAAGCATTTTTTATCTTCTTGTTTTGGCTCCGGATCCAGTCTTCCAAGGGGGTGGGGTCAATGTATTTCCTTTTCACCACTCTAGTCCATATGTTTTCCATAGTTATTAGCCTCCATCCGGATTTTGCAGCTAGTGAGAGACTGAAGTCCGGAAGTCTTTTAATGCCCCATCCACCCCATTCTTTTGGTCTGGCCACTTTGTCCCAAGCCACCCAAGGCAGCACTGAGGATTCCTTTGTACCAGCCCATAGAAATCTACTGCATATTCTCCTTATTTTCTCCAGCACTCCTTTGGGGATCCACGTCAGGGCAGTCCAGTATACCGGAATAGCTAGAAGAACTGATTTAATAAGAGTCAGCCTCCCAGCTCTGGATAACCACCTGAAGCTCCAATGTGATATTCTGGCTTCAATTTTGGCTATGAGCCAGTTCCAATCCTCTTTTTTGTAGCCAACAGGCTTTAACCAGAATCCCAAATATTTGAAAGGGGTATCCAGGGGCTGAATAGGGAATGGAAATAAATTAGCAAGACTGTTCCTTTCCCTTCTAACAAAATCTGCCACACAAGCTTGGGACTTTCTTGTGTTAATCTGCATTCCAGTAGCTTTAAGGAAGAGATCAAAGATGCATTTTAATTCCTTCAATTCATCAAGGGAGCCATTAGTGAAAATCAAAATATCATCAACAAAAAGGAGGTGTGTGATGAAGAGATTGATTGCTACCTCAATACCCTTTACCTTTTCCGTCCTTCTGGCTTTATGTATAAGTCTGCTTAGTCCTTCTACCACCAGGAGGAACAGGAGGGGCGATAAAGGGCACCCTTGCCTTAATCCCCTCTGACTGATAAAGAAAGAGGAGGCCGCACCGTTAACCAGAACAACAAAACTGATATTTGTGATGCACCCCATAATCCAGCTAACAAAAGAATAGTTGAATCCGAGATGTGTAAGCAACATCCGCAAATAGAGCCAGCTGATCCGGTCGTATGCTTTAGATAAATCTATTTTGAGCACAACACCCTTCTTTTTCTTCATCCTGATACTATGAATAACCTCCTGGGCAACCCCAATGGCTTCATGAATTTGTCTTCCATCCAGGAATCCAAATTGTTCCATCGATATGTTTCGAGATAGAATTGGAGCTAATCTGAGGACAATAACCTTAGCAATAATCTTGTAGATGCAGTTACACAGGGATATTGGCCTGAAGTCTTCGAAGCTTTCCGGGTCATCCTTCTTCGGAATAAGATCTATAAAAGTTGAGTTGAAAGGTCTATAGACTGTCCCTTTCTGTCTCGACTCTTCAACTGCTTCAGTTATTTCAGATCCCAATTGATCAAAAAAATGTAGGAACAGCTCTATTGTCCAGCCATCTGGGCCTGGGCTCTTGTCCTTGCCCATGAGCTTCATAGCTGCTTCAACCTCCTCCTTTGAGACCGGGGAGGACAGTGCTTCTGTTTCATCTTCCTCAATGAAACTTGGAAAGCTTTGTGCCGTTTGGAGGACTTCTGCAATAGTTGCCTCCCCAGGATCTGAGAAAATATTTTGAAAATGTCTTTTCCCTAACCCAGAAAGCTCTGAGAAGGAATTAACCATCCTTCCTTCTTCGTTTTTAAGGTGCCATATGGTATTTGCAGCTTTCCTACCTTTAGCAAAGTTATGGAAAAACTTAGTATTCTCATCCCCCGATTTAATCTAGACTGCCCTACTTTTTATCCTCCATTCTTCTTCCTTATCCAGTAGGATTTTATTTTGAAGTTTCTCCAAATGTAGGATTCTGTCTTTGGATGACTGGGAGGAGTAACCATCAACCTCCACACTTTCCAACTGCTTCAATTCCTCCCTAATATTTCCCAGCTCCTCATTTTGTTTCAGCTTTCTTTCCTTTGCCCAGGAGATTGTGGCTTTCTTCAGATTTTTAAGATTCTCCATGAACAGGAAGCTCCTATCCTCAACAGAGTTTGGGACAGGGTGGCTCCATGTATTATTAAACAGATTGCAGAAAGAGAGATCATGAAGCCAAGCAGGATTGAACTTAAAAGGGGCGGGAGGCTTGGGAGGAGGGAGAAAAAGGTCTAAAAAAACAGGGAAATGGTCCGAGTTTCCTCTTTCCTCAACCCACTGTTTGATCATGGGAATTTTTGTTAACAGAGGCTCAGCTAGCAGAAAACGGTCAAGTCTCTTAGCAATTCGATCCTCACCCATTCTTTGATTTCTCCAGGACGGCTTTAATTTGATCGGAGAAGGATCAGTGAAATTGTTATCCGAAATGAGGTTAAGGAAGAAATCTGATAGAGGGTCTTCTCTGGCAGAAGGCCCCCAAGCTTCAGCTCTGCCAATGGAAAAATTTAAGTCACCACCCAAAAGCAAGAAAGGGGCCTTCATCAACGATTTCATCATCAGATTATCCCAAAAAGATTCCCTGTCCTGACAGGGCCCGTAGACATTTAGCAGGGTAATAGGGAAAGAGAAATCTGGGGAAAGAACCTCCATTCCCATCACAGTTTTCATAGCCCATTGGTTTATAATTTTAATCCGACCTTCTTTAATTCCAATGGCAATGCCCCCTGAATGCCCAGACGAGTCAACAGCAGTAAAGATCCATTCTGGTAAAAGGGATTTTAGTAGGGCCTCCACCTCTACGGCCTTACCCAACGTTTCTTGCAGGAAGATTATATCTAAATTAGAGTTATTAATCCACTCTTTTAATGCCAGTTTTTTTGGTTTGCTGGCCAAACCTCGACAATTCCAGGATGTCAAAATCATTTTATACCATTTTCAGGGGGATGGGCTGCTCTAAGAACCCCCGGGATGGAGTATTGTTTGCCATCAGCGACGTCTAGCTTGGCTTTAATCTTTGCTTTTGACATATCCGACTTTCTACCTCGCTTATTTTTGAGACAGTTTTGATCAAAGTTTTGACCCAATCCACCTACAGCCCCAGAAACGTTCGGTTTCCCACCCAAAGATCTCAGGTTATAGGGACAGGGAGATCTGGCAGCCGAAAGGGAGAGGGGGGGCCATAAGTCTTCACAGTTAAGATCCAAGGCTGGTAAAGCATCAGCAATAATGTCTATGGAAGAGGATATAGGTTTATTTGCCACAGATTCATCAACAATTTTATCATGTACATTACCAGTTTGAAGCATTTCAGATTTATGTTCAATGGTTTCATAAACTTTATAATCATGTACATTACAGATTTTAGTTGAAACATGCAGGGAAACAGGAATATGCTCAGGCAGAAGTTGTGAAGAAAGAAAGTGCCTTGACATACCCTGTTCTTCATCTTCGCATTAGACTTGTGTTGCCGGGACAGTCTTGGCATGCTCCTCCACGATCACCGAAACTTTGACAGGTTCCTCCACATGCTCTGTCGATAAGTTTGCCATTCCCGGATTTCCCTCTTGGATCGGAACAGATGCATCCGCTGGTGCTTTATCAAGTTCCTCTGCCTCCATATCCGCTACTTCGTGCATCTCCGGGATTTCGTTCTCCATAGATAGCTGATCAGAGTCATGTGCATTTCCCCTATTCGCTGAGGCCCGCCGAAGGTGACGCCTCCTTCGCTTCAGTGAGCAATTTTTGGCCAAATGCCCATGCTCATGACAGAGATGGCATCGGAACGGTAGATATTCATAATCTAATACCTGCTCAAAAAAGTAATCCTTATACTGGAGATTAATTGTTTTTGCTAATCCTTTGCTCGGATTAAGGGTGGCCAATATACGTGCCAGAGTTCGATTTTTTGTGTGCAAAAAGGTCATATCTGCCTCCAGATATATCCCCAACCTGTTACCAATGGTTTTGAATACTTCTTCAGTCCACAGAAAAGAAGGCAGACCCGGGGCACGAATCCACACAGGAAATTCGTCGGCTCTCTCCTTGAAAGCATCGAACATGGGTGTCCATTTCTTTAGCAGGATGGGAATGTTCCTAATATGCCAATTATGCTGGAGGACCCATTCTGCCGAGTCTTTTTCTACAAAACTGAACTTAAACTAGCCCTTCCCTAGAACTTGAGCTTCAAACTGAAGCGGTCTATCCGTCACAAAACAGGAATCTCCCCACTCTTGTAAAAACTCAGAGGAGTATTTCTTACCTCGGACTCTTCCTACCAAAGTGCATTCTGTAGCAGCTAATGATTCTTCAATAGATACCTCCATTCCAAGGACCAGATTGCCCTCTATCGCCTGAGATCCAATGGGTCTTTGATGCTTCCTCTTCGCCCCTTTTAATCCTGATTCTTTCACCTGGGAACCATAACCCTTACGACTATCGATCCTTTCTGAGTTTGTCTGCGGAAGGCCCCCACTGGTTACTGTCTCCGGCTGTGGCGAATTCTGTTTTTTCAAAAATACTTCCACATTCCCAAGAGGAGTCAGGCCCTTAGCCGGTCCATCTGAAACTGCCCGCTCCTCAACAGTTTGATCTCCAGGGCCCTGAGCAAATAGGCCTTCCAGGGAGTGGGATACCCTTGACAACGGGGCTCGTGAAATCGGGGTAAGCCCCTCAAAGGCCCTTAAAGGACGAGTACTTGCATTGAGCCCTAAAATTTGACGATCTTCAAAGCCATTAGTTAGCTGAAGACGCGATAATATTTTTTTTCCTTTCGGGTCCAAGTGTAATCCATCTTCTGCAGCTCCACTGTGACTCGGAACACCGTCACTCTGCTTAAAACCGGCATCTATGTCTGATTTAAGCTCCGCATTTCCCGCCGCCTTGTCCACTAAAGGAAATAGAGGGGTATCATTTGGATTTATTTTTCCGTGCTTCGACAGGTCGAAAGCGCCAAAATAATGCTCCACAGCCTGAGCGCTAGTCTCTTTCCCCCACATGGACAAAATGTCTTCTAATGCTGGGTCCAGATCGACTATTTCTGCGGGGTTAACCATGGTCATCATGGAGCAGTTGCTATTCATTGGCGAAAACCTTCACGGTTCTTCTTGGGAGAAACGACACAAATGTGGTTGTTCAGTCTGTAGTAAAACA
Organism: Pinus taeda; assembly: GCA_000404065.3. Classification (NCBI taxonomy): domain Eukaryota; kingdom Viridiplantae; phylum Streptophyta; class Pinopsida; order Pinales; family Pinaceae; genus Pinus; species Pinus taeda. The sequence continues at coordinate 13,886 of APFE031087685.1, forward strand.
AAAAAGAAATGGTTCCCAGAATAATGTCAACAGGCCTAAACCGCCGCCGGGAATAAACTCCAGTTACCAGTAAAACGTGATCCCGTGCCGACAGCTGTTCTGCATCCCTCTGACCTTACAGACTAACCGGGTCCCTTGCGAGTTTCCAAACAGTTTCCAGGATTCGAAACCCTAGACGCCTCCATGGCCCTAGTATTGCTTGTGCAATTGTTGTTCAGTAATTGTATGACTTCTTGTTCTTTTAACAATTGTGTACTCTATGCTTTGTCAATAGCGCAGAACATAGCTCATGCGATTTGAGACAGTTTAGTGAGTTTTCAGTGGATACTGTTGGGTCTTTCCAAAAGACGTCATTGTCAACGTTTGAGGCGGTATTTTAATTTCCTTTCTGCTCTTCTTCTTAATACTGCTTTATTTGAAGGACTATAAAAGATGTCCAGAGGAGGAATTTCTTCTATATTAAGTACAAGCTCAAAAGATGGAGTGATAGGAGCATGTTCTTTTTTTGAGATATTGCAGACTATGGTTGGGATTACTCCTTCTGCAATCTGAGTATTTCTCGTAGGTGTTTTTGGGATTTGTCCTTCAAGATTGATCGAAGGTTTCCCATTCCTTATCTAGCTCGGTTATGACAGGTGGTGATTTGATGATGAGAGAGGGAGGATCTTTTTGCGGGCAGGTAATAACTTGCTGTTGTGGAATTTCCATTGACTGAGCCGTGTCTTTAGCTGCCTCTTCGCTCATATGACCGTTCGTTCCCGGATCTTTTAGAATGTTTAGATACTTCTTGCGCAGATTTAGATTTAGATCTGGAACTGCTTGAATTTCCACTGAGGCTAATGCTTGGAGTTGGTTCTCTAGCAGGTAATCGTAGCTTTTCTAAAGGAATAGTGGCCAATCTTTTTTCACTGTATAACACAAAATTTTGAAAGTCTTCTAGGGATAATTGCGATTGGGCTTCCTGCAAAATTTCTTGAAGCGAGCCTTTATTTTGGAATAAGTCATCAAATAAATCCTTTTTTCCAAATAACACTTTTACCTTGACTGTAGTTGTGAAATTCTGAGCAATTTCATTTAGGTCAAATGGTCTTGCCGGGATTTTAAATAACTACAGACATGTTATATTCTGTATCTGTGTAAACGCATGACCTACATCAAACAACGAAAAGGCCCCACAAACCACAGGAAACTGTGGCCATATAGCCTTCTTCTTGTCCTTTAAATCCTTTGTTAGGCCACCTTCTGAACAGGTTTGATATGCAATTTCTCGAGCCAGAAGTTTATTAGGGATATACAAAGGTAAAACATGGGGAGGGGTCAGTGCTTCCAAATACTCTAACATAGGTGAATAATTCCTCCCCGAACCATCTTGCGATGGGGATGATATCTATCTGTGCCTCAGGTGAGCACCTCGGGGGGTCTTTATCATATAACATTATATACAAGGGTAGGATAAGCCCGTGACAAATTTGGTAGAAATGTGGAATGAACTGGGAGTACCATAATATCTTATGATAGACATGGATGGGTAATGGGTCTTGAGTTGTCCATTTCCAAACCATAACAGGAAATTTAGACACATAACAAATTGAATCCATAACATATGCAGATAGGTAAAAAGGAGGATAGATCCTTTGAGACACAGATCTTTTAGACTGGTAATTGAGAATAGCCGTGACTAGGTTATCAGAAAAGACCTTGGCCCAATCTATAATTATGGCATTTGTGGAAACATCTATTAATGGTAACCATTCAGATGAAAACTTATTGATATCTGGCTTTCCAAATAATCTATAGAGCATGGCCGCAACAAAACAATATGGGGAGGTGAGGGAACCAGTGCTGTACATACCATTTTTGTCTTTCTTGAGCGGTTCATCTTTTCTGGACCAATCCTTGGTGGTCTCTAATAGGTTTGGGTTCTCTGCCACGAATTTTTCAATGAATTGCATATTGTAAGTTGCCCGCGGCTTAGGGAGATGATACATGAGCTTTAAATCTTGTGCAGCGAATGATCCGATGAGCCATTGTCCTTGAATCTTGAACTGTCTGTTTTTCCTTTCCGCATTATCAAGTATCCACTTGATCATGTCCGTATATGGGAGAATTTTGGGCCTTGCTGCTATCCTATGTAGGAATGAGCATGCTAATTCTTCTAGGGATGCTTCGGAAGAACCCTGTGAGTCTGAGACAACGGTAACCTTCATTATTCTCGGGTTTTCTTCTTCAAGCATTCTGTACATGCCTTTCCATGTTGATATCCACACGTCTCTATTGTAAGCTGTGTCTGTATATAAAGGTGCCATTACCTTCATCTTGGAGCTCTGAGCTTTATTTTTCTTTCCCTTTTCTTCCTGCGTATTGCTTTGTATAGTCCTCCATTCTCTGTTCCTGCGGCTCACAAGTGAAATGGAAATGACTGAACAAGAAAGGTGATGGGAGAGTTTTAAATGCAGCAGATACATCAAATATGTCACCTTATGTGAAGTAATCCTTTGAAAAGCACGCGTACATATTTCATTAATAACTGACAACTAATCCCTTTATTAACATTTAAAGCGCATGATCTTGAGTCAGATTATGGTAAGTGGCTTTTCTTGAATAGTGTGCCCGAAAGATTCGTGATGGAGTGATTTTGCGATTTGCTTTGCAACTTCGCAGATCGCGACATCGCATTATCGCATTATCACACTATCACAAATATAACGTCGCAGAGTTGGTTTGGATTAATATCACAACCATCGTTTTATCGCGATATCGCGTCATCGCAGATCGCAGAAATTTTACATTTGCCAAATTTCGTTAGCCCATTTCTTGCGATATGCGATCTCGCGATCGGTGTTATCGAAAATCGGTAAATCTTGAAGTTTTTCTTATTAGTTTTTTTTTTTTTTTTTATTGTGATGCGATAGCCAAATGATGGTACTTTACTGATCATTTTATGATCAGCTTTTTAAAGACTTTTTCTTATTACATAAACTTAAGTTTTAAAATTATTCAAAAGATCTTCCTAAGTTTAACGTGGTAACCTATTTGAAGAAAGGAAACTCTTTCTTTTCAAAATTTAACTAAGGGCCCCAATCATTTAGTATTATGGATAAACACTTAAAGAAAAAGGGGGGGGGGTTGTTGCGGCCCACAACACGTTATAATATAGATCTAGAATTATATCTAATATTTTTCCTTATTCTCTGCTGTTGGGTTCTAGACCTAATTTTCTGCAGCTAGATCTAGATCTAATCTTCTGCCTTATTTCTCTGCAACTGGGTTCTACGAGCAAATATGGCTCCCAGCTTCGCGAAAATAGCTGCTGGCTTAGTTCCATCCGCTTCTGGAGGACAAGCTCCTGCCCATATCGTCAGTGAAGCCCCAGCTCCCACTGTGCAGGTGGTCCAGGCCTCACTCGATGAGGCTTTGAAGTTTTTCGAAAGTGCCATAATCTGCCGGTTTAATGGTTTTTAGCCACGACTGACAACTCTCCACAATTGGATCTCGGAGGTATGGAAGCCTGTCATTTCTGATAAAATTAATATCTACCCTTGTGCTAGGGGTTTCTTTATAGTAGATTTTGAAAATCCTGAAAGAAGAGAATGTATTCTAGATTCCGGCCCTTGGTTTTGGGAAAACTCAGGCCTATTCATGAAGCCATGGAACCCATCATTTGATCCCTCAACAATAGTCATAACCTCAGCACCAGTTTGGGTGAGATTGCCAAGCCTACCCTTGCAGCTCTGGAATCTCTCCTCGCTAAAAGCCATTGGAAATGCAATTGGGAAATTTTAGTGCAGGTGCCCAGAAACATAGGAATATGCCAGAACCAGCTATTCACGCATCTATGTGGAAATGGACTTCAGCACCGGATTCCCAACTGAAATAAACCTAACAAGTAAAGACTATGTGTGGAACCAGAAACTCGATTATGAAAGTGTCCTCTTCAGATGTCGATCCTACTTTGAGACAGACCATCTAGCCAAAAATTGCCCAAAAGCCTCCCAGAAAAATTCTTCTAGAAAAAACCACCACAAATCTACATGGTAGGAAGGAGCACAAAAATAACATTACACTGTCATCAAAGAAGAATACTCTAGAGAAAATTCTGAATCACAAGAAATCGGGCAAGAAAGAAACAACTCTCAAGGCAAGCATGGAGAAAGCCCCGCCCAACAACAAAAAAGTGAACTCGACAACCCCTCAAGCATCAACAATGATGAGGATTCGAATATCGCACAAAATAAATCTCCATTTAACAACAAAGCAGATCTCCTAGACCAAACTTTTTCTTCGAATATCTTCAAAAGGACGAACACAATAGATCGCGAAGCTAAGACACCAATGTCCCAAGAACCAGAAGAGA
>APFE031087699.1:0-10015 GCA_000404065.3 Pinus taeda
GCGGAATCTACTCTAGGCCTCCGTGCACACAGCTACAAAGCCTCTCTTCTACTCTAAGACTCTTCACTCTTCACTTCTAATGACCTATTACATCAAATGTGAACTTCACTTAACTGCCTTAGAGTCTCTAAGACTCTCCTTTTTATACAATCCCATGGTCCATGGACCATGAGTAGGTCTATACAAGCCAACAAAACTTACATAAAAGAAGGGAAAATCCCTTTATGACACTTTACATCTACCGTTCCGCAACCACAAATTGAGAGACTTTACACTTTACATACAAAAACTTGGGATTTTCCCCCAAATATGGCCTTAGGGGGCCCTGTCCCAACAAGTTCATTTCAATGCATTTGTTCAACACCTTACCCAAGTTGGAGAGAGCATCCTGGAAATCACACCCATAGGGTGTAAAGTCATCCATATAAATTTCCATTGCATCATGGACTAGCTTGGCAAAGATACTCAAGACTGCCCTCTGGAAAGTGGCAAGGGCATTACATAGACCAAAAGGAAGGACCCTATAAGAGAAAGTACCCCAAGGATAGGTGAAGGTGGTTTTATCCTGGTCCTCTGGGCTAATCTGAATTTGATTGTACCTACTGAACCCATCTAAGAAATAGAAAAACTTTTTCCCTGCCAGACCATCTAACACTTGGTCAATGAAAGGTAGAGGGAAATGGTCCTTCTTTGTTTCTTTGTTCAACTCTCTTTAATCAACACAAATCCTCCACTTCCCATTTTTCTTTGGAACCAACACCAAAAGAGAAACCCAGTCACTATCTGAGATAGGGTAAAATGAATCCTGCATCCAATAGCTTTTGCAGTTCTTCTTTGACTATATTTTTGAGAGATGGATTCATTCTCCTTTGGGGTTGTCGGACTGGTTTGCAACCTTCTTTGATATAAATGTGGTGAGTACACACCGAGGGGTGCACTCCCTTAATTTCTTTGTAACTCCAAGTAAAGGCATCCAAATGTTCCCTTAGCATGTTACATAACTCTTCTTCTTGGTGTATCGAAAGAGAGGAGTTGATTTTCAAAGCTCTTTCAGGGGCGAATTATATTTTCTTGACATGAGTAGGGTTTGAATCTACTAAGTATAGATCAATCCGATGGTTCCTCTTGGTTTCCTTCACTACTTCTTCTAAGGACAAGGTGTTGGGAGTTGGATTTTGGAGTATGCGTTCAATCAAATCATCTTCATTTGACAGTCCTCGTCCCATGGCAGTTTCTAGGGTATAGAGTTGAGCTGAGTAAACTTCATCTTCTTCCTCCTCTTCCCGCCATAAAGGTAAATCATGTTCTAAAGATGGCTTAGCATGAGGGTACAAGACCAACCTCTTGGATAGATGCCCATTTTTGATAGTCATGTTTCCAACCCTACAACTGATGTAGGCATCAACAGTGGCCAACCAAGGCCTCCCAAGCATGAGAGGATAACCATTAAGCTTGGCCTTAGGCTGGAGAACTAGGAAGTTTGTAGGGCACTCCCAGGAGTCAATGGAGACCATCACATCCTCGAAAATCCCCTCAGGGGCTACTATGGATTGGTTTATAAGCTGTAAGACTGTTGTGGTCTTTCTTAATGAACCCTGGAGATTCATCTTGAGCATGATGTCCTTAGTCATTACATTAATGGAAATGCTAAGATCAATCAAGGTGTGTGGGAAAATGGTGCCTTTTGATGTGCACATCTACTCCAGGGCTTCCAGGGTCTAAATAATTTGGGCAAATTACTTGTCCCAACATTAAGTCAGATAACTGTCCAATGACATTAATGGTAGGGGTGTCTCTTTTTCGCCTCCCTGAATGTTTGAAACACTTCACTTTAATAAGTTTGTTGTAAATAGGTACATCCTTAATGGCTTGGAGAAGTGGAATTTTGACACATAGATTTTTCAATTCACCCATATGTTTGCTCTCTTCTGGGGTAGGTTGGACTGGATGAGTTAATATTTCAGGAAAGGGTAGTGGATTCACTCTAGGCATACTTTCCTCTCTTTCCTCCTCACTCTCCCTCAGTGGAGATGGAGGTTGGTTGTCTGGGAGTACCCTCTTAGAACTCAGGTTGATTTCCTGAATTTCCACAGCATAAGTAGGGTTTGATGTCTCTCCATTGTAGACCTGTTATGCCTATCTCTTGTTCGGGTTTGGATTTGATTGGGTAGGCATCTGAGGTTGTTTAGGTGGAGCAAGGTGTAAAAGATATGGTTGAGTAGGAATTGAAGGAAATAGAAATGGAGCATTGTTGTATGGGGGCCTCCACCCCTAGGGTGGTGCATTCCATTGAGGCTATGGAGGAGTATATGGTTGAAATGGTTGGTGGGTCGGCTTGGAATGGTACTGAGGTGCAAAATACCAAAGCGAAGGTGTAGACCATGAAGGATGAGTAGGGGCCCCCCAAGAGGGAATGGATGTGTGTTGGTTAGGGTTGTAATATGCATAGGATGACCCTTGCATGTCCTGCAGGTACGGTCGAGGCCCATGAGGCCTCCTTTGATTTATTTAGCAGAGATGTTCAGCCACCCCTTCAGTTCCCTGATACACATCTTTTAGTCCAGGAAGAGAAGGGCACTTGTCTATGGAGTGGTTTTCTTCATAGATTGAGAAAATTTCTATAAGGTTTAATGGACATTCATTCCTAGGGTGCCTTCTTGTGCATTTGGGGTAGAATATGGCTAATGCTCTCTTTGCTTCCTCCTGCTTTCTCTTGATGTGCATAGAGTCCATCTGTAGGGCAAGGGTTTGCAACATTTCACTCTTGAAATCTTCCAACATATTTCCAATTTCACCTTTTATAGATGTGTTGGAAGAGGATGAGCTGGCCACTGGTTGACTACCCCTATCATTTTTCCTAGCCACCCTTGAATGGTTCTTAAAGATGGTCTTGATATATTCATAGAATAGCTGGTAGATGTCCCCTCCTGCTAGCAGGTTTAGGCTATCCAAAACTTCCCTGACCCCTTGAGTAGGACTAGCTTTAGTGACTCAGGATCAAGTGTGCACCTGGCCCTTTTGTAGCTAAGATAAATATTTCCTCATAGTCTTCTAAAGACTCATCACGCCCTAAGGTCATTCTAAAAATTTCCTCTTTAGTGTCTTTGGACCTACAGTAGTCTCGATACTTGTTGTTGAAGGTTTACTGCATCTGAGCCCAGGTGGTGATGATATCCCAGGTAAATCCATGAACCAACACAAAGATGCATCCTTGAGAGTGGATGGGAATAATTTCCACTTCTGATCATCAGTGGTGTAATAATAAGTTCTACATATGACAATGAACTCAAACAAGAAAGTATCTGGATCTTCGGAGGTCAGGCCATGGAAGTGAGGAAGAGCAGAGGGGCTTATGTTTTTCATCTTGGCATCCCCATTGGTTTCTCTAATGGGAAAAACATCCTCAATTCTTTCTCTATCTCCTCTGTCATTTCTATTTTCATCCATTAGGTCAATAGGAATGGGTTCTCCTTCTTCTTCTCCCCATGTAGGCTCTTCAAAAATATTTGGTTGGTCACCTAAGGGGTCCTCCAATTCACAACCACAGAAGAAGAGGGAAGGTTGGCTATTTGAAGTAGTGGGGGTATTTCGTAGAAATTTTCCTAAGTTATCCCTATTCATACAAGGCATGAAAGAAGTGTTTTTTTTTTTTGTTTTATTTTTTTCAAGTTTTAAGATTAATTGCATAGTTGAAATGACAAGATGAATGGAAACAAAATGCTGAATGAAATATCACTTGCATAATGGAAAGGAAAGCAAACCAAATTATAATTACTTTTGCAAAAAAAAATGAAGCTAATAGCAGAATGGAAGAGATAAGAAATGGAAGAAAGAAAGAAAAAATCACATCTACTTAGACACCTCCTGGACAACAACGCCAAAAAGTGATAAGCACCAGTATTGCAGCAAGAATGCTGCAACTCTTGGGGTTACCAGCTTTACTTTATCAACCCAAGGTTCGTACAAACTTGGAGGTGACAGTGCTCATCAATGATACTTAAGAGATGCTTGTTTTTCTATATGGAACTCGTTGTTGGCATGGGTTTGATGATAGTCTCCAACCAGGTCTCGAATTCGCATTTTGCCTTGGAGAACTTGATGATTTACAATGCCCTCCCTTCAAGCCAAATCTCAAAGCTTGCTGATTGGTCTGGGTCAATTCAAAAGCCTTATTCAAATATGTCTTTTATAAAGAGAAGATTGGGTTTAACAGGGGTTGAAGGCATAATTCCCCATCTAGGTTTGAAAACTATAGGTAACTCGTTGATTCATGCATAATGGTCCCGTTGCTACCTAGGGCCTTCATCCTAAAGTAAAGTGTTAACATAGGAGAGGTTTCCTCTCGAAGGGTTAGTTCATGCTATAATCCAAGCATCATTTGCATGTATGAATTCACCTACATCGATAAATATGGGTAAGGTCCCCACTCACACCCAAATCGGTGATTCCAAACACTAATTCACATCTCGTCAAATTGGCTTGCCCCTGGTCCCCCAATCTATATTGACCTCGTCCGATCAAGCAAGAAGTGCTTATCCTCTAGCTTCAAGGAATAATAATATCTTAACCACTTCGTCCCTTGAGCAATCAATAATGGAGAGCTCGGGGCTATGGTATGTCAAAACCTATTCTAAGGCTATTTTAGCGCGTTGTATACACACTTTCAACCTGTATTAGGGACTGAGCTAGTTGTCTGGGCATTAGCTTCCTATAGGTCTTTGGCTGGAAATTGATGTTCCTTCCATGCAGGTTCAAGAGAAAGGCATGCTAGCAATAGCTAGGGTGAAGGTACATTTTGTACTTGACCTACTAGATTGGGTAGCAATTGGAGTACTATGGAAAGTAAACAATATAGCTGCGATAAGCTATGCTATATGCTGGAACCAAGTTGGGAAGGAAGGATGGGGGATAAGGAATATGAATAATAAGTTTCAGTGGTGCTTGGGGGTTCCAACAGGTATGATCCAATCTGGGGTTCCCAAACTCACATTTATCTCTAGGTAGATGGATTCATTTCCAAATTCCCTTGGCCTTTGGCCTAGGCACCATAATCCAGTAATATTGTAAATAAATAAAATCATATATGATTTATATATAACTAATTGTCCCAAGTTTCGGTTCAAAACTTCGTGATATTTGTAATAATTCCTAAAGAATATCAAAAAGGTCTCTAAATCCTGCCTGATATGCCTTCCATATATAAATATGAAAGGTGGTATCGAGAACTAATATTATATATGAAGGCCCAAGATCAACGAAGTTGAAGCCTATTTTATTTCGGTCAATCCTAAAAGTGCTCTTAGATGCAGTTTTATTATATAGAACCCCTTTCCCACTATTGAGAACCTGTTTGCACATCCTCTCCCTCTCCATTATGGTTGAGAAACTCTAGTTCCTCTCCCTTATGGCTGAGCCTGCTTACGCATCCTTATGGTTGAGCAACTCAAGTTCCTCTCGCTTATGGTCGAGTGATTTCATTCCTAAGGCAGTGATTCCTCAAAGGATCCCACCACAACCAATTGAGCTGTACACCAACTTCCATTAATTTGGACTATTCTTTCTCATCTTTTTATGGATGGATATTATCGAGCAACCGAACCTTCTGTTGAATATGAAAAGGGAAGAGTACAAAGAACACTTCTTATGGATATTATCCTGACCCTAGACCTTTAGTTTCATATTTGAACGACACTAGTATTCATAACAATTATTATGGATATGATTCATTCCATGCATCCCCTTTGTCATTTGATTCTTTATCCCCCACCCTTTCACCAGACCTTTCACTAAACCTTTAACTATTAGTCAAAAGCCTATAAGTAAGGGACTTAGCCCCTTTAACTTTCACCTTTAGCCTCACCAGAAGCCTTCATCACCAAAATCACCAAGTTCAACAGAAGGAAAGGAAGGAATCAACCATCAGCTCCTTTAGCCTCGAACCTTTTACCTTATGCCAGAAGCCATTAGCGTGAAGCCAAGTCCACCTACTCCTTCAACATCCTATCCCCTAAAACATATAATACATAATGATATACATACAACATCTTATTACTTACTTTGATATACAACTTGAAGATCATAGTCCAATTGATGTTTAGGATTTTGAGGAGATGAGGATGAGATGAGGATTACCCCAAAAGCTCGGATTGGGTTTAGTTTATTGATTTAGAACTGAATGGATGGAGGGCACGACCAGATGGATTAGGAGTCTTCCCTTAAGAGGAAACCTATCAAACCACTAAACGAGCCCACCCATTGCCCCCAGAGGAAAGAAGTCTTTTTATTACAAGCCCCAAGGGCCCCAACCCTATGAAAGAAGGGGTGGATGAATTAATTGATTGAGTAGTATAAGTAGAAAAGAAGTAGTAGGACAACCAACAAAAGCAGGAGGAATAGTAGAGTCAGTAGGACCAGGAGGAATAGTAGAATGACCTGTAGAGGAATTTGTACGACCACTAGTAGGAAAACAAGTGGGACAACGACCTGTAGGACTTGTTAAGTCAGTTGGATGACCCGTTGATTCACTATGGTAATGTAGGACTTGTATAGGAAGTTGGACCAGTTGGACGACCTGTTTGACTAGGGACAATAGGATAAATAAAGGGACGACTTGTTTGACCAGGGACAATAGGATAATCAGAGGGATGACTTGTATAAGAAATAGAACAATTGGATGACCCGTAGCTAAACTAGCCCAAGCCATCACACCAAGAACGATATACAATGTTGTGTTACTTACATTGATGTTAAAGCATATCCCCCACCTTACTTTTCGTTTTTTATTGGATAGAAGGCATTAGAATTAAGAACTTTTTTCTTGTATGGGACGGGAGGGACTTGGCTTCAGACACTTCTTATGAATATGATTATGACGCCACCTTGGCATCCATCCACTCCTTGCTAACCCTCCCTCCCATCGATGACCACTCTTTTTCTTGTTGATTCCCTCCTAATTTGACCCACCTTCCTACCTCTCATTCCTATAAACCCTTATTAGCCTTTAGAACCCACCTTTACCCACCTACTTATGCATGCCTACCAACCATACCTATGATTACTGCCAATAGCTAGGACTAACCCGAGACCCAACACCCATGACTCACCCTATCATCAAGAACTGAGGGAACTTACTACAACACCTATCACACCTAACCCAAACATACACACTTTGAAAGGTACAACAACCAGGAAAGGGAAAGAACACAAACTTGAACTTGTTTCATAGGTTAGGCAAGGCAACAACACATCACTTATATTACTTATGATATTGACTGATATAATACATGCCCTGACACAAATCACTTTTTGACTTTACGCCCACCAATAAGTGCCCTTTTGGAGCTCGGAATCACCAAAGATATGAGTCCATAGGCAGAGAAGAGAATCATCTTTGAATAAGAAAGAGTTCGAACCCACTATACTCAAACAAAAATGGGATTGTTTAAGGAACTGATACTTTTATTGAACTAACCCCATGCACCAGTGGCAGTGGGTCCAGGATTACTTCAAGATACACGAACTGGTATCTGTGGGACATGATAGACAAAGAGACAATTGTGGATGGATCGAGGGATGAATGGATCAATGAATGACTCGTGGCATGGATCATCATACCTTTATTACTTTAATTGAGAGCTAGCGGGTGAGTCACACTTTGATTAGAGAGCTAGATTTATTCATGCCTCTTGCCTTTAATGCGAACTAACACTCTTACCTTTATTAGAGAGCTAGCTAGTGAGTGGGATGGATGGAATAGTGCTGGTATTACTTCCATTCTTTCCTGGGGGTTTGGGGATTGACTCTTTCCTTGGCATTCTGGGATTGGATGGAATAGTCCTGGTATGACTGAATTGCGATAAAAGAAATCACTTTGAGTAGCTCGAATGTGCTTTTTCCCCCCAAAAAACGAGGTGTATCTAAATCAAAATATTGAATGAGAAGGAACGTAGTCACTTTTTTGCATCTTGAAAGGTTTTATAAGGTCCGGGCTAACTAAAATTTGTGCCTGGTCTGAGCCAAGTAGGCCATCGCTAAATCAATCAAGGCAGTGTGGCTATCCCGATCCTTCCTATCTTTCATCATTTCCCGATTAAATACTCTTCTTGGTGGGTAGAATCAAAATAATCCAGCTCCTCAAAATAGATTGGCCTATGCTCTTTGAATGGTGAATCGACGTAAGTAAGCATACCATAGGTGCTACTTATTGTGGTAGGCTAGGTGATGCTTCTATCTAGCTCTTGGTTAGTTGCCCCTGTGGTAGGTGAGCTTGGTGGGAAATTGGCTTGGTGAGGGTTAGTGCTATAGGTGAGGTGATTATTATCTGGCTCCTTCCTGTTTATCCCCATCCAATTGTTATGTGAGGTGAGACTTGTTGAGGAGGGTTATACCGATTAGCAAAGGCTCTCACTTGACTCGCTCAATGAGGTGGAATATGTGGGGGTGGGATATATGACGGGATTCCACTATAATAAACAAGGGATTCAGCCATACTTGCAATGCCCAACCACTGGCTCTGAGCACTGGTTTTGACTAGCTATGTCTAGTGGCTATGATCGACGCTTTAGTTGGTTATGTCAGCTATGTGGGGTAGCCCCTTCCCGTCCCTACCGTAGGTTCTACCGGTGCTATAGCTTCTTGCCATGTTGGGTGGATGTGGTGGGTGGTGAAGATGAGTTGGGTCTCCTCGTGGGCAACTATCTCCTTTCTCTGGGCCAGTGGGTGAGTCTGTCATTTGTCTGTCTGAGAGAATATGGGGAACTTCTTCTCTTGGAAATGACCTTCAAGCAATGACTAGTGGCAATCAACTATCATCTATGATTGACTATCACTATGTGTGACTGGCGTCTGCTCCTTAACAGGTGCTTTATATGTAACACATCATCATCATAGCATCAAGTCGAGATAGGGACTCCTGTTCCGTATCCATAAGTGATGTAGAGGTTAAGGGTCAAGCTGGAGTTAGAGGTCAAGGGTATAGGGTATAGCGTTCTATATGCAATGTGAGGTGCTCTATGTGTAGCTACGTCTGATGCTTATTGTAAATGGTAGGTATGAGAATATATCTATGTTAGTGTCCTATGTCATGGGGGGAAATCTATGTTTGGCAGCTATAACTGGCTATTGGGGTTGTTCTACATGTCAATCAACTGTGTGAGGGCACTCCCTCCCTATGGTATGCCTGTCGGTTATGTAAGTCTATGTCTGATCATATGAACCTACCTCTTGTGCATCATTTTATATAATTCTTTTTCATTCCTTCAATCCAACCTGGGTAGGTTACGTTTCATAGCGATAAGTTTTTGTCGGGGGTATGGGGGACCTCTATCTCAGGTAGTAACAATAGGGTACATTTCCTCTCTAGGGTAGGAATGATGGGTTCCTTCTCTCTCAACCGGTTAATGTGTGATGGGATCCTACTCTCTCGCATATGTTGGCAACTTGGCTCAACCTCTTTGTTGTGAACCTGTCTCTATCATATGGAGATAACATGGGGACCTTCTCCTTGCTCTATCAGATATGGTATCTCATAGGGGTCCTTAGTGCCGGAATGGGTCGGAGAAAGCCAGTGCTCTAACTTACCAACTAATTCACGGGTAGGCCGACTGAGAAGGTGGTTCCTCTGATTGCTAATAAGTAGATCAGTGAACAACAAAGATATGATCAAGAAAGTAGAACAATAAAAAGTTCCAAGTGTATAGTGTCTGTTCAATCCACTTCTTTCTTTTAGTCCTTCTAACTGAAAGGTAGGATGTAGTTCCACCTGTTAATTACTCTTTTGTTTGTTCCTACCTCGATTCATTACCAGCATTCGATTATTCAATACCTTGGCCTACCCATAGCTACTTATAAATACGGGGTTAATTTCCCAATCAATACGCAATGAGAAGGTATGGAAATGACCACCGATAGATACAATGGAAAAGCTAGTTCTCAGAGCTGCCCCATCAATAGTAAACACCTGATAAATATTGTTGATGATCTAATTCCTATTCCCAAATTACCACCTCCTACAATT
>APFE031087713.1:0-28823 GCA_000404065.3 Pinus taeda
TTAAATTTAATGTAAATTTTTTTATATTATAATGATATATATTAACTTTAGATATATATGGGAGGGAAGAACAAAGACATAGAGTGATAAAGGTGGAGAGATAGAGGGAGTGAGAGGAAGGAGGTGAGAAGGAGGGATAGAGAGATGGAGTTGGAGTAGAGAAAAGGAGGGTAGAAGAAAGACATAGAGAGAGAGGGAGTGAAAAGGAAGAGATATAGAGGGAATGTTTATGCTTGCCAGTTAGATAGAGAGACAAAGAAGGAGAGATGGAGAGAAGGAGGGGAGAGAAGGAGAGAGGGAGGGATATAGTGACGGATTTTAAGGGCAGAGAGAGAGGGGGGGGGAGGGAGGCTTAAGAAGAGAGTGAGTACATGAGAGAGAGAGAGTGTGGGAGAGGAAGGTAAGAAGAAAGACACATAGAGAGAAAGGTGGATTGAGTGAGAGGGAGTGATAACAAAGATGGAGAGAGAGGGAGAGAGGAGAGCATAAGGGAAGAGAAATCGAAGGGGGGAGAGAGGGAGAGAAGGGGAAGAGAGAGAGTAAGGGAGAGGAAGAGGGAGGGAGAGATAGATAGATATGGAGAAAGAATGTGTATGTTTTGGGGGTGATATAGAAATACAAAAGAGAGATACAGGAAGATAGAGATATAGATGGAAGGTGAAGAGAGAGATAGAGAGAGGGGGAGATAAATAAATATGGAGAGAGAGATAGAATGTGTGCTTGTGGGGGGTGAGATAGAGAGACAAATAAGGAGAGATGGAGGGAGATATAGATATAGATGGAGGGGGGAGAGAAGAAAGAATATTTCTTGCACTAGATGCATTGATTTCAATGTAGATGGTGATTTGTAATCCTATTCGATTTCTTGCAATGGAGGAGATAAACTAAATTAGAGGGGAGAGGATGAATGAAGAGAGAGAACGAGAGGAGTAAGAGAGGGAGAGAAGGCTAAGAGAGAGAGACGGAGACACAAAGATGGAGGGCATGGGAGGAGGAGAGAGAAGGAGATAGGGAGGGAGAAAGCGACAGGGTTGGAGGGAAAAGAGAGAGAGAGAGATTGATGGGGGGAGAGAAAGGGATAGAGAGGAAGGATAAGAGAGAGGAGAGAGGGAGTGAAAAGGGAGAGATAGAGAGAGTGTGTGCATGTTTTGGGGTGATATAGAGAGACAAAGAAGGAGATATGGAGGGAGATATAGATATAGATGGAGGGGGGAGAGAGGAAATAAGATTTCTTACACTAGATGCATTTATTTTAACATACATGGTGATTTCTAATACTATTTGATTGTTTGCACTAGATGCATTGATTTCAGTATAGATGTTGATTTTTATGATATTTGATTGCTTACACTAAATGCATTGGTTTCAGTATATATGTTGATTTCTAATCCAATTTTATATCTTGCACTATAGATGCATTGGTTTCAGTGTAGACGTTTTCTAATTCTATTTGACTGTTTTCACTAGATGCATTGATTTTAGTGTAGATGGTTATTTATAATCCTATTTGATTGCTTGCACTAGATACATTGATTTCATTGTAGATAGTGATTTAGAATCCTGTATGATTGTTTGCACTAGATGCATTGATTTCAATGTAGATTTTGATTTCTAATGATATTTTATTGCTTGCACTAAATGCATTGGTTCCAGTGTAAATGTGATTTCTAACCGTATTTGATTGCTTGCGCTAGACGCATTGATTTTAATATAGATGTTTTATAATTCTATTTTATTGTTTGCACTAGATGCATTGATTTCGATGTAGATGTTGATTTCTAATTATATTAGATTTCTTGCACTATATGTATTGATTTTAGTGTAGATGTTGATTTTTTATTATATTTGATTGCTTGCACTAGATGCATTGGTTTCCATGTAGATGTTGATTTTTAATCCTATTTGTTTTCTTGCATTAGATACATTGATTTCAGTGTAGATGTTTTCTTCTAATCATATTTGATTGCTTGCATTAGATGCATTGATTTCATTGTAGATGTTGATTTATGATTTGATGTAACTAGATGCATGATGGTGCATTAATTTTAAAGTGATTGGATTAACAATGTGATTGATTTTAGTGTTAGCACAAAAAAAATATTGAAGATGTGCATTGATTTTGGTGTTATAGTAATTCGACCTTTTAATATTAGAGAGAAAGAGAGAAAAGGTAAGATGTTTACTACAACAACTTGAGTTAGAGATTTGAACAGTTTACGATTTCAAGTGCACTTTTCATATAATCGATATGAAAATATGGAAAAACCTAACAGCGGTGACAATAAGAATAGTAGAAGGAAATAGTTGAGATTGATCACAATGAAAACTATTTGTAATTGGCTACATTCTTATTATTCACATTTTGTCATTCAACACTATTACATTGTCACTTTGCATTCAAATTTTTTATTTCATCATTTTTCATAATTAAAGTTATAACAATATCTACCATCTCAACAGATTTAGGTAACTCAACAAATTTAAAATTTAAATTACACTTCAAGATATATTTAGTAATACCTGGAGAGACGCTATTAAGAACTAATTAGTTGTCAAAAACTGTGTTACCTAAAATTAAATGAAATCGATGTGCAATATCAATCCTCCTGCAAGTTATTGACACGATTGTCTTCCTTCTTCATCACCAACTAATTACTAATAGACAATTACATACACACATAGAAATATAACACAAAATGTAGCATTCACAAACATTACCATCCAAATCCAAACACATAAACATGCAAACCACTCAAAACATCCAAACACAGATGTACAAACCATTAAAGGCAAGCAACATAGACTAAATTAAAAAACAAAATTATATGGTCATGTCAGGCAAAGAAAACATAATATAAATTTTAAAGTATGAAATTTATCTCAAACAATACATAATAATGATAATCTAAACATATGACATTGTTGCCCTCATCTGAACCAGCCTAGATCCATCTGACTCCAAACCTATCATGCGTCGAGAGAGTTCAAATCACTTGAGGTATAACCTTTTCTCAAATTCTACACTAAAAAAAAAAAGTTTGCACCTCGAGAAATTTCATCCTCTTGATACATGATAAATCCAAAATTCAATAGATCTCGACTAATCATAATCATTCATCAACCATTATTAAAGATATATGCAAGTCATTTCAACACTAATTTCATTTGAAAATTAACTTAATAGAAAGAAGAAGAAAAAATTGTCTTGCTCTCAATCAATATTACATTGTGCTCACAATATTTGATATAAGTTTTAACTCCTTGCAAACTCAAACGTGACTATTCCTCGAGGTAATGCTACTTACCTCGTCAAAAATATTTACATGATTTTGTTGTAACTTTTATATTATTGTTATTTCTCCTCGTCAAAAATATTTATATTTATATTATTTTGTTATAAATTTTATATTATTGTTATTTCTCCATGTAATAATATTAAAAACATTTTAAATAATGTAAGATTATCTTGTAAATGGACAAAACAAGAGGGATAAACTCACACAATGGATAGATTCCATACCGTTCTTCAAAAACAAATTGCAATTGAAGCAATGGTCATAAATCCTGGTTAAAATAAAATACACAAGCATCATTAATAATGCAAGAGATGCATTGCAGTGCATTACTAGTCCCTGCCTCCAGCATAGCAGGGACTATAGGGTTCGATCGAGCATTGATCAGGTATTAGTTCTTCAGTTGACCGTAAATTTTCAGTGTTTGAGCCATTTTAACCAAAGTTTATCCCTGGCGATATCGGTGTAAGAAACTTATAACCAAACTTGTGAATTCAAGGTCTTATTACAAGCTTCACGTGTCTCGATGTTATTTCAACTGGGACAAGTAATTTTATCGTAATTTTTTCAAAACAAATGTTTTGCGCAAGCGAGCTGCCATCTGCTATTTCTTCTGGGCACCTGTCACCGCTTCTACGCTCCTGTCTCCTCTCATTGATAACTCCCTGGCAGCACATGTCGTTGAATGGCCGCTGCATGTAGTCTCATCTATTGCAAAAAATTGAACAATGCGACAGTATTGCTCACGCTACAGTCTTTCGACAATGGAGTTCCCACCCACGTATAGTGCAGTGTATTTCAGGCACCGCCTTGATACCTTACCTTCAGGTTAGAACAAGAAGGATTTATTGAGAATGATGAGGAGTAGAGAAATGTCAGACGTCGGGTAAGGTTTCGGGGCAATTCTCCTAAATAAAGCAAACCAGGGCTATAATGATGGAAAGGCAGCATGACAAAACGCATGATTCTTCTTTAGATTCTATCATTGATGAACCAGGTGGTGAAGATCCAGAGCGTGAGTGAAGGAGGTCTTGTCTATTCTCTTTGGTCAGTAAGGAGGGATGGGTGGGGGAAAGCATTTCACCAACTTCGCATACTCAAGTGGCAATTGGATTCAGGGCGGAATGTTTCCACATTTCATATAGAAAGAATTGTAGCAACGATCTTGAAATGGAATGGGCCTTGGAGGCTCACCTTTTTAGTCGAAGGTGTGAGGCAAATGGCCACCAGGGATGAGATTTCACCTTTTCCCAGACCATGTCTCCTCACGAAATTTCGAGGTCTTTCCCTCCTTCAGAGCAATAATTTTCTTCAGAATCCTACCCTCTTTGACTACAGAAGCCTAACTTTCATGGACTTGTTAGTGAATAATCTTCAGGGTCCGATACAAGTCGGTCTGGCTTCTCTAGATCACATAATGGAATTATGAATATCTAGAAATTCCTTGACGGGTAATCTCGATGGGAGATTTCTAGCCAATTGGATGAATTTGGTGTCACTTCAACTGCAAAACAACTTAATCTCAGAGAGCATACCTCCGGAAGTGGGGATGTTGAAGAGACTCGAACTCCTATTCCTCTTTCACAATTCCTTTGAGGGGCACATTCCGGCAAAGATAGGGAACTATTCCAACTTGCAGAAGCTTGAAATTTCACGTAATTCTTTAACCAGATTGATTCCTGCCGAGCTCGGAAAGTTAACATCTCTCATCATACTGAATCTCTTTGAAAATGGCTTGACGGGAAGAATTCCAGAGGAACTCAAAGAATTGAAGGCACTAACAATGCTAGACATTCCGACAATAATTTGATGGGATCCATATTGGAGGGCATATTCTGGCTTCCTAATTTGAGCCTTCTTTATCTGCATAACAACTATTTATCTGGAACAATCTCTGGTAGTTTTGGAAAATACAGTAATTTGACAAAGGTAAGCCTATCCAACAACAGTCTCACCGGAAACCTACTTGAGAGGTGGCAGACGGTGGTAGCCAACTACTTGAGAGGTGAGAGGTGGCAGCTATATAGTAAACTTTGCATAAAATGCCAATATTTATAGTAAACTTTGCATAAAATGCCAATAGTTAGTTGTCACCACAATTTTCCACACTTTGGATAAAATATAACTTGTCACCACATTTGTACATTGGTATAAGCGAAGCTTGCAATAAGCGGTCCTTTCTTGCCCGCTTTGGGGAAAACAAGAATCGCACTTGTCTTCCACAATCGAAGTGCCCTGAGCTCAGGGTCTCTCCACCTCTCAGTTCTTCTTCCCTCCACACTTCTGCATGCAGACTGTTCTTCACCACCAAAGCTCTGGCTCTCAAGCATTTTGACCCCTCTAGAAACCCTAGATTTATTCTCTACATCAACCTCGTTTGCAGACTGGTGGTGTTTGAGGACAGAAAAATCTTTGTGGATAGGGAGGATCCATTTCATAAGAGGAGATCTATGTGTTTGCAGACAACAAAAGCTTGGCAGATATGTAGATCCATTTCATAAGCAAGATCCGAGCCAGATGAAGAGTCTCATCTTGGAGCTGAAGTCCAAAGATCTAGAAGGGGCAACCACTTGGCTAATGTTGGAGCTGAAGGCCAAAGATCTAGAAGGCACTGCTACATGCAAGAGCCACTTGGTCCCACATGGTTTTTTTTGGGTTTAATTTAGCCTGGTTGGCTTTCTTGGCTTTCTTGTAACCTGCTTTACTGAAATCAAAAAGCGCGGCTACACATATGAAGGTCTTGCCCCTTTTGGGAAAGCAGATGGGCTGAAGCACCCTGATTTCACCGTGTATGAAGCTTTGGGGAAAACAAGAACTGCACTTGTCTTCCACAATCGAAGTGCACTGAGATCGGCATCTCTCTGCATCTCTGTTCTTCTTCCCTCCACACTTTTGCATGCAAACTGTTCTTCACCACCCAAGCTCTGGCTCTCAAGCATTTTGACCCCTCCAGAAACCCTAGATTTATTCTCTACATCAACCTCGTTTGCGGATTGGTGGTGTTTGCAGACAACAAAATCTTTGCAGATAGGGAGGATCCATTTCATAAGAGGAGATCTATGTGTTTGCAGACAACAAAAGCTTGGCAGATATGCAGATCCATTTCATAAGCACGATCCGAGCCAGATGAAGAGTCTCATCTTGGAGCTAAAGTCCGAAGATCTAGAAGGGGCAACCACTTGGCTAATGTTGGAGCTGAAGGCCGAAGATCTAGAAGGCGTTGTTGCATGTAAGAGCCACTTGGTTCCACATGGTTTTTTTGGGTTTAATTTAACTTTATTTATTACTTTATTACTTTTATCTTTTATTTTTAATAAAAGTTTTTATTTTTAATTTAAAAAAATATATATAATTAACCATTTCACCATGATTGTTCAGTGAACACGATTTTGACTTGTCGCCAGACTTTAACAACAACCACAACGATTCATGTCCTATGTTGTGACAACTAAATTTTCAGTATCGTTTTCTGAATGTTCCTTCATTTTCTTGGCAGAGGCCGATTATTGATGTTGAGGCAGTAACAAAAGGGAGTCGATCCCATACCTTTTATATTTCTTTACCAAAAATCTGTAAGATTTTATGGAGGTCTTTAATTAACTGAAGGATAGCAGAAACTCTAATGTTCACTTTCACTTTATTTGCCATCTCAAATCACCCTGTCCAACTTTCGGTTGTGGCCGCTCGGTTTTACTGATATAAATTCCATTATTGATGGCTGGGTTTCTTCCATCAATTCCTTCATTCATGTATTGTACATTCTATTGTAGAGTCTTTTCAGATATTTTGATTACAAAATGGTGCCTGTTTCATTTCCCTCGGGTTTCAGGTTCCATCCCAGTGATGAGGAGCTTGTGAGTTATTATTTGAAGAGAAAAGTTCATGGACGTAAGATAGAATTGTACATTATCCCAGAAGTTGATGTGTATAAGTTTGAACCTAGCAAATTAGAATTCCAATACATAGCTATTTCAATTTCATATTTGGGTCCCTTAATATTTTGCATAGTTAGCTCCTGAATATTGCCCTGAGATTAATGCACCCTTGTTTCTTCCTCATGGAAATTGTGTGCACTACGCGCACTATGCTTTGGCTCAACCAATGTCTTAAAATTATTCTTCTGCGTTTATGGAATTCTTGCTCAGGTCTCAGTTTGCATGTATATGATAGACTTTCTTGAAATTAGCTTCAATAGAGCCATATCTGGAAGCCCACAAACATTTTAAGTTCATTTGTGAAATTAGTCTGGGTGCATGCTCTCTGAGGTGTCGAAGCGCTGATTTTGATGCTGCGGTGGCTATAGACTCGGGAATTATGCCATGATTTGAAGATGCTGAAGTTTTCTTCTTTTAATGCATTTCAATTTGATTCTTGTGAGGATGTAGAAAGTCTAGCCATGCATGTCTAAGTATGAACTAATTTAGACTGTGGATGCCTCATTAAAGTAGACTCATTTGGCCCACTATCAGTGAGAGTCAGTTTTAACATACTGTAAATGTAGCTTCCAAAACTTTATTTCTTGGATCAGAAATAGTCATCTGATGAAAATTATAGAGTCCAATTTGGGTATAAAAGCCTTAGATATCCATTAACCATCTTATTATTGATGTTTGGTGTATGAGTTTAGCGTGCAAATCAACCATTTGCTGGATTAGTGCGGGATAGAAGCACTTGAAAATATCAGGTACGAAATGTAGGTTGAGGTTGGGATGCCTGAAAATTGTTTATTTGAAAAACGCATGATATTAATAGAAAAGTTGATATAATGTCGGATGTCCCATTTCCCTTGCCAATTACATGTGAACCTGGAATTAGAATATGCATGATGTTTATGACAACTTTTACAAATATCCTGTATGGCAATTTAGTCTAGTTTAAGGCGTGGACAGTAGTTTTAGATGTAACAAGAGTTATACTTCAAAATCTGACTCGTTTTTCATGCCTGATGCAGATAAGTCTTCCCTGCCTAATAGAGATTTAGAATGGTACTTTTTCAATCCACGTGATAACAAGTATCCCAATGGAACACGCACAAATAGGGCCACTGAAGCTAGTTACTAGAAAGCTACTGGAAAGGACAAGAAAATCAGCTCGAAGTCATCTATGATTGGAACAAAGAAGACCCTAGTCTTCTATGGTGGGCGTGCATCGCAGGGAAGAAGAACAGATTGGGTGATGCATGAATATCGTCTAGATGAGACACAATGTGAAGCGGCAGCTAGTGTTCAGGTATCCTAATTGAATTGGATTAAGTTTTCTTTGCCCATTTATAAAACTAGAGAATGGGGTTAAATAAACTTTAAAGCATAAATCATAGTCTCTCTATTATTTGTATACTCTTTGAATCAGAATTTTTAGTAGCCTTTCCTGTTGGATTTTAAAAATATTAAGAATAATTCTATTTACTTGTAGAAATAGAGTGTTTGAGAAGAGTATGGAATATTTTTCTTAGTTTAAGTTGGAGGTTGGAATCACTCCTTTCTCACACTTAGGCACAATGATTTTGACTGAGATTTCAAGCAACTACCATTACCAAGATTTTTTTTTTTGGGTCTTTTATTCTTCAACAATTATCATAGCCTTGATTTGTCACTAATCTGTTTAATATTATTTTCTCTTGTCAATGTGCCAAGCTAAGAGATGTATCTCTGGATTATGTGGTTTTCAGTGACCAACAGTGTTTATAGGCTTTGTTCTCAAGTTTTCATCCTTCTGCCTAAGATATATCTTGCAATTAATTTCTGCTATCATATCCCCAGTATTCTTCTGAATTAGTTGTATCAAATAATTAATGATATCCTTATGCCATTTATCAAGGCACTCAACTGCGAAAATTTCATTCTGTTGTCTGCTTCAATTATTGTTAGAGTAATTCCTTGATGCAACCCTTGATGATGATTTTCTTTACTTTTAAAGGATGTTTTTTTTTTTATGCCATGTTTTCAAGAAAAATGGAATAGAGCCAAGGATTGGAAGCTCGAATGAACCACCAATATAGAGGAATGATTTTCCTTCAGTAATGAATAGTTCCTTTTCTGATAAGATGACCAAACTTGATGTTGTTGAAGATCTTTCAGACAAAAGCTACCCACAAGTGAACCAAGAAAAGGCCGACATCCAGGCAGATACTACATTGTGGTCAAAAACTTCATTTGAGAGACTGCATGATATAACTGATAACAGTGCTACTCTTAATCAGTGGCTAGAGTTTCTACTGGATGACTCCAGCCCAAGTTACATTTTGGCATCCCCTGCCAATGCTAGAAATGATTTAAAGGTGTGTACTACTGTAGACTCTTGTGATGATTACCTGGCATTAGTAAAGCTTTCCTACTTATGGTAATCTACAAATTTGATTTGTAAAGTAAGGTTTACTATCTAGTAATGTCAATATATAATTGTTCTCCAGGTCAGTTCTATGATTGGGGGTGCAAGATTGGAGCAGGAATCTCTTTAGCCAATGTTTAAAATATATCATTTTTCACAAGGCGTAGCTGATTTAAGCTTCAACCAGTTCACATCTCAGATTGAACCTATGTTGAGTCATACAACTGATGCCTGCTTTGAAGAGGAAGATGTTTTAGACGAAATACTAAAGGTTGCACAGGCAACTCAGAATGAGGATACTCATAAAAAACATCCTTTCCTTATGGCCAAGTTATCCGGTAATTTGGTTGGAGATTCTCTCCAATTTGATAATATGTACAATTTATGGGGAAAATAAATAATCATGGAGTTATTATAAAATCAAAGATAGTGAAGGAGCTGGATAGATTAGCTTGTACAGACAGTCGTGGATTTTAGGAATGTTCTCGGGATTTACCATGGAATGGATGTGAGTAGGTTTTGCACATCCATATTTAAACAGAGCTCAAAGACACTGGATCAGCGAATTTGCAGAGGAAAATGAGTACTTTTATTGGTGGCAAGTTAAATGTTCATAGGTCATATATGCTTGCCGATTGTTGTTATTGTAAGATAGTAGTATGCTAATCAAAAAATTTTAAATGTGTCATATAGTTTGGAACTAAAATTCTAGAACTAGTTAACAGTGGGTTTTTCAATTTTTCTTTATTGTATGCAGGGTAGCTGGTCTAGTATCTCAGAGCTTCATTTATGAACAGATATTTTGGTGTATTAAATTTCCACCATAGTTATTCTTGTGATTTTGGCAGTTTATTGTGGATTGACAACAGCTAGCCCTAAAGTAACATGTACCATATCCATTTGTATGAAAAAGAGACCCAGTAAATCTCTTTTATCATTTTCCCCAAAAGTTTACAAGATGATTTTTTCTAGTAAGTCTTCCTTGCCATGGTGGTTATGGTGCCGGGCGAGCAATATTGGCAGCTCAATAATCTTCAATCCCCCGGATAATTTTCAAGAAATACCCCGTGAGACCGACGTCCCTTCCGTGACAATCTCAATAATTATACTTTAAATACTATATAATAAATATCATTAAATTCGCATATACTTCACAATAAACATCATTACATTTATATCAATTCCCATATAGTGAACGAGAAACATTATTAAATTTTTTTAACAATTTCTCCTTGCATATTAATATTATTCGTGTTTTAACAAATTCTCCTTTGCATATGCTAACTAATCCTCAATGGATTTTTTTTAATTAATAATAAATCACTTCTTTGTTAGGGGTAATATTAAAATTTATTTCATTTAAAAATATAAAAATGATAAATTGAAAAAGAAATTTTTTGGGAAAATATATATTTTTTAGAATAGCTTTAGACTTATAAATTATGAACGATCAGCTCCACGGGGTAGGCAAGTTGGTAATCATAATGCGGTGAATTTCGTTAGAAAGGCGGGTTACTGAAGGTCACGAGTTCAAATCCCCCGAACTAGCCCAGAGCTGTAGAGAGGGCCGGGCGCAGTTCCCAAGGGTTATAGTGGTAGCGGTCAGAATCGACCCCGTATTACGCAAGTTGCGAGGCTGCTCTAGTTGCTGATTCCTCTGTAATAAAAAAATAAAAATAAAATAAATAAATAAATTATGAACGAACTATTTTCATTAAGACATGGCCTTTAATGTTATATAGATAAACCATAAATAATAAATCACGTAATATTGAAATTCACTTCATTTAAAAATATAAAATTTAAAAATCAAAAAAGAAAAGCTTTTGGAAAAAGATATATATATTTTTAGAATTGTTTTAGACTTATAAATTATGAATGATTTATTTTTATTAAGACATGGTGTTTTTGTTTTTTTTTTTGAATTGGACTAATTCTATTAATCAAAAATATCGTACAAGAAGATACAATCAAGAGAGGCAGAAAACCGGCAACTGGAAATGATAGGACTATCAACCTCGGTTCCGGAGAAGGATTGAAACAAGCAAGAAGCTACAACATATGGCTGGAAGCAAAAAGACTGACTTCTACCCAGAATGGGCAGAAGCCTCAACACGAAGCTTTTTCCCTTTCCTTTTTGACTTCGACCCAACCATCCTGGGGTGAATGAGCAATAACAACTTGAATATTGGGGTTCTCCATAGGGGGCCCTCCTTTTTTGAATCAGAGAAGGACGTCATATGGACGCGTTTCTGGGCGATGGTTGTTTCAGAGGAATGCACCGAACCATTGATGGAAGGGACCACGTAATGAGGGGCTTGATTCAAATCTGCATCGCTACTTTCATCTTCAGAGCTAGAGGATTCAGAATCCACGACTAGAGGTGGAGAGCAAGGATCCCATCATTTGGACTTGGGCTTGGAGAGGTTATCCTTATTCCTTTTTGTCGAGAGAGATGGGCAGGTGTTCTAAAGATTCCCTCATTGGTGGAAATGTCGGCAACGGAAAGCAGTATTTTCGTAATCCAGTGTCTGGGTCCAGACAAAGTCGTTTATCTTGAGATTGATTTGGTCTGAAAGTCCTTTGCTCAAATCTAACTCCGCACATATTCTGGCATATGTGTAGAGACTTTTATTTTCCTGCCAGTAATCTCCCATAATGAAACTGCCCAAGGTGCTGCCTATAGCTTTATAGACTGCACAATGCCATAAGTGGGCAGGTAAGTTTGGAAGCCTAATCCATACAGGTGCCCTGGTAATGATTGCAGTTGCTGGATCAGAATCTGGGGACCAAGGAGTCAAGAAGAGCCCTGCAGTTCCTATGAACCAAGGGCCTTCTTCTAAAGCATTTTCATAATTCTTATTGTCATCAAATAGAACAATGAAGTATCCTTTTGAACAGAAACTGATCTTACAATGATGAGTCCAGTTTGCATGGATCTATGCATAGAGATCCTGAGATCACGGCCAGAGTCCGTTAAATCTGCAAATGATGTCTCTTTCTACAAATTCTTGAAGTTGGTTTGCAAGACCTTCATGGGTGATTTCAACAGAGGGAACTTCCTCTATCTTTTCAACCAAAAAAGGCTTAGGTTTAAGGGCTTCCGGGGGTTTGGGGTTCTCAGAGTGTACTGCATCTTTGTAAGAGAAAGGAGGAGCAGAGGATGATTGTTTGGTCCCAACTTACTAAGGTAAGTTAAGCTCTTAATTCTTTTATCAACCCAGGAAAGTACACTTAGAGGTGCTTACTTAAAATATATAGATCTAGAAGGCTCTAAAATTCTAATGGCTACCTAATGGAGTAAATTAACAATGCTTTCTACAAAATATCCTTTATTATCCTTTTAAATAATTTAATCATCAATCTAATGGAAATAAATCCTATGGATTCTAGTTGCAGAATAATAAAAACAGAGTGTCGATGATTGACTATAATCCTATATTCTCTTACAAGAATATTGCTTCAAAGAATTTGTACAATCACAACAGTCCAAAGTAATTTCAATTTAAATCACACAGTGAATAAGATAAGCAGCATTATAAACCAATATCAGTCAGATCTCTTACAAGAATCATTTACCAAACTGAAAATTGAATTTTAAAACTCCATTCTTAAATCACTTCAGAAATAAAATTAGAACTATTCTTCACAATTAAAGCTAACAAACAAATCTGGAAGTTAAATGTCAGCAGTGTTTAAATATCAATTCCAAGATCAAGATTAGTTGAATCCTCTTACAAGGCTATCTCTTCACAACAAATTCAAGTTCTCTTTAACTGATAATTCTGCTCACATAACTTTAACTCTGAACATGAAATGATTAACTGCTAAATTCGAATTTGCAGCTAGTAAAAAAAACAAAGTAAAGATAAAGTGTACCAGCAAAGTGATGAGGGCCCTTCAGCACTCCACAAGCACACTAAGGGATGATTCAGAAGAGTGTAGCTACTAAGTCTTGAGACATAAAATTTCTGAAGAAGTTTGTATTAAGTCTGGAATCAAAGATACACAAGCTGTCTTCTCATATGTTCATAAAAACCATTCTAAAACATAGTTTTCCCATATGGATTATTTATCGTAAATCCTCTAACAAAAGCAACTATTGTTTCTCCATCTAATACTAACAATATTCTATTAATTACATCCCAAGGAGGTCGAATTTAGGTCTGTTCCGCCATGTATGCAAAAATTCTAAAACTGGAAAAATATCTTGTGCACAAAAATAAGGAAAAAGTGATGAAGTGGCTGGGTTTGACCAGCTTTGACTGGACACTTGTTTTCTCCAAAATTGAAAACGAATAGTTGTTTCACCATCCTTTTACATTGTGATTTATGCCCATAGTCTTCTAATTTTCCCACCTATGCTGCAACATGTCAATCAATAAAGCAATCGCAGGTTGTTACAACTTCCTGTGAATTTTCTAGAAAATGTCATTTAAATTTAAAAATTTCAAATATTAATCCCAAGCTTAAAATAACAAAAATGACAACATATAACTTAGTTTCTAAGGATTATTGTTGAATAAAAAAGGTTAAATGGCCAAGAATAATGGTTAAAATATGAATTTGAAGTGGAATGGACAGTCAAATTTAGATACCAACAATGACTATCCTGCTGCACCTCCTCTCAAAAGAAGGGTTAACACCAAAGAGTTGTTTCTGGTAATGCTATAAGAAGAGAGGGGAAGAAGGTCTTCAAGTTGTTTACCTTGAAAGAGAAGTCTCTAAAGGCCTGAAGGGATCCCAATCTGCCGTTCTAGATCCAGTTTGAGATCCAACACCAAGTCTGAAGAACTGACCCATTACAGGATGGTTATGCCTGTAGGTTGAGAAATTTGCATCTGAAAGGAGTCAAAGAAGTGCCTAGACATAGTGTCAGGGCCTCTTGTGTGTCCGAGATCAAATATACCATGGCGAAGATAGGGAGGGGATTTCTCCTGCGAAAATAGCCGGTCACTTAAAAACAGAGACAGATCCATGTCCAGATTCGCCAGTCTTTGAGCACTGACCAAAGCTGGACGAGGAGCACATTTGTTGTGTACTGATAAGCTTAATACCTCTGCAAGCATATCTGGCGAGTTCGAGAAGCAGATCCGTTGCTTACTTACGACAGAGATGAAATCTGAGGGATCTGCAGGGTAGATCTTGTTTGCGTTGTGAGCTACTGTAAAGACGGCGACTTTAAAGCCGTATGGAACATTTGCAAGGAATACAGCCACCCAGATGACGACATCATCTATGCCAAAGAAAACCCTGTGCAGAGGCTTGCTAACCTGTCGTTTCAGCTCTGCAACCGATTCGATGTGTATTGCCAACAATGGTACCTCGGCAGACAGATTTGGCAGGTTCGAGAGGTAGATCCGTTGCTGGCTTGCTACTGAGGTGAAACCTGTGGGATTTCCAGAGTGGGTCTTATTTGCATTTTGAATAGTTGTGAAAGTGACGACATCAAAGCAATCTAGATCAAATGCAGGGATGCAGCCGCCCAGATGGCGGCATCATCTATTCCGTGGAAAGCCCTGTGCAAAATCTTGCAATCCTGCAGATTCAAGTCTGCAGTCTGGCTCTTGAACGAAAGGCGGCCAGCTCTTGGAGAGGCAAAGCCAACGCAAACCAGAAAAGCCAAGCTACAAACCCTAAACACTCCTTTCGCCATCGCTCAAAAAAAAAATTGATCATTAAGACATGGTTTTTAATCTCATATAGATAAACCATTTTCTGTAATTAATTAAAGCACGTGTTTATTTTATTGAGTTGGAGACCCTAGGCTTATCATTATGTTTGGAATTTTGGTTGAGTGCATGTTTGTGTTTATCGACCAATATAGATTCATCTTAAGTACTAATCTAACATGAGTCTCATTTGAAGTACTAATCTAATATGAGTCGAGAGAGATTACCAACCAAGATAGATTCATCTTAAGTACTAGATTTATTTTTCATTATTTACATTGTATTTTTGAATGCTAAATAGAGTGTATATAGCAGCAGATAAAAAATTTAACCGTAAAAGCTTAATTTTTTTTTTCTATATATAAATATATATGAAGTTGAGATGACATAAACTAGTTAACATAGATCTTCAAAGTTAGATAAATCTTGTTGAAATATTTTTGAAAAATATAGATTAAACATTGACACACACTTTTATTTCCTAATTACTTACATTATATATATACAATATACATATATATAATTATAGATAATATATATAATCATAATATATATATATAATATTATATATATATATATATATATATAATATATATATATTATTATTATAGCCATTATTTCCGATTTAGAACATAATTTTTATTTTTTATTTTTATTTTAAGGGGTACAGACAGATAGACAAACTTACACATCCCCTCATATTGGGTTGTAGAATGATCCTCTCGACTCAATGATTAACCTCTCATGTTTCATAAGCTTTATAATAAATCCTATGCACACTTAGATCCTAGCCGCTTAGCCTCATGTTTCTTTGTATTTCAAATGCCTGGCAAAGAGCAGATGTATGTTCAACACTGTGAAGCGGAGCTGAAAAGTGAAGAGTGTGAGTAAGTGGAGCTTACTGGTAGGGGTGGTGATACGACATATAAGGGAGATAAAACGAAGTGATGGGTCGGTATCAGTGGATGCATGGTACTAGAAATATTCGACATGTTATGAATTTGTTATGAAATCAGGGAGAACATTAAGAACTTACCACAATACTAAAAGGTAATACGTCAATAAAAAGATTTTTGGTACATAAATTACAACAAAAGATGGGGGCATGCATTCTCTCTTATACAACATTTGCCTTTGTTGAATAGTATTCTTCTCCACTGCCTTTCCTTTTTCAAATTTGTTGGCTTTGTTGACTACAAGGGAGTCGAGTCTCTAGTCCAAGGGCAAAGTTGAGCTTTAATTTGCACATGGATTTCATGAAACTAGTTAACTTAGTAGTATTAACAAGTGATTTTTTACCTCCATAATTGGGTTATCATGGTAAATATAATTGGTATTAACAAGTCAACTTTTAACTCCATAACTGGCTTATCAAGGTAAATATCTTATTCTCTGTTTTATTGATGGTTGGGTTATATTTGTAATGTGTTGTAGACAATGGCCTTTCTTAAAGAATCAAGAAAGTGGGCTTCATTATTTCAATCGAATGCCTACAAAAACCAAATTCTCAGAGCTCTATTCCTTTCTTGCGAAAGGACAAATTCTTTGTTAGGCCAATAGGTGATTTTGTTCCCTCTGATCTTCTCCAAACCTTTCTGGCACCCTTGAGTAATGTTGGATTTCTTCTTGGTTACATGTTTGTGAAGGGATATTCATTGCCTCAACATGCTCATCAAAGTTTCTGGTTTTACTACTCAACCATGTTCCCAAGATTCCTCAGTGCATGGAATTTGGGAGTTATAACCAACTGGATGAATCCCATTGAAATTGTATCTAGGATCTTGAACTAACCTAAGGTTACCCTAAAAGTATTCTTTTGTTTTGTCTCGAAATCTGCCACCTAGGATCTTTGGGAATCTTACCACACTCATCATCCTCATCATCACTCCTACAAAAGGCGGATGTCATAAATGCATCTAGGGAGTCTCCAAAATGTTTCTAGCAATCATCATTCAAAAAATTATGGTTGCCATCCATTTCTGCAATAATCAAGATTCCAAACATTTGTTTTTTAAAAGTCAGTGGAAAAATAATAACATGTGCAATTTTAGACAATTCATTCTATTTAGGGAGATGACCTAAAGAGATTGTGGAGCATGAGAGAAAAACACTAGAGTATATTTAGCTATAATAGCAATAGTTCATGGACAATATTTATTTTTATTGCTTTTAAACAAAGTATGTGCTTATTTTTCATGAAAAAATTAAGTCTAATAATTTTCTTTTTGTTGTTGGAGTGAGTAGGAATTGATTTATCTTTTTAGTATAAGGTTGGGCAACGTACATGTAAGACCATTGTGAAATATGTTAAATGTCTATTTCTGGAAATTTAGTATCAACTACTATATTGCAATGTCCCACATCACATTTGTCAGCTTGATTTCATTATTGTTGAAGTCAACAATCTTATCAAATATGGATGTGCATGCAAGTTAAGTATGAGAGCAGGTGTGGCGAATTTCCTTAAGTTTACCAAGGATTCCTTTATACACATAGTTTTGAACATATACAAGTAAATATATAGAGGTAAAAGTAGATAACCCGGCCGGGGGGGATTCTCACCCTATGGGATCCTCAAAAACTTGGAATCCTAGATGCTGAAGCTTCTAGGAATTATATATCGATGGTAATTCAACCTTTGGGGGATAAGGAGATTTACATGATCACTAATGTCTATGGTCCTCAAAAACTAGAAGACAAACTAAAGTTGAATCTCACATCCCTAGAGGAACTGAGGGAGAGACATCCTGATATGCCCTGGATTCTGGCAGGGGATTTCAATATGATCAGATCTCTTACAGAGAAAAAAAGAGGTACAAGAAAACTAGGCCAGGACTCCATTACCTTCTAGAACTTCATGAATAACATGGGGCTAGTAGACACAGAAACAACAAATGGCATTTTTACTTGGAATAATAAGAGGGGAGGAGCTTCTCAAGTTGCCTCTAAATTACACAGATTCATAATCTCAGAGGAATTCCTTCTCACATGCCTTGATATGTCAACTTTAATCCTTCCCTTCCGAGGCTCAGACCACTGGCATGTCCAGATGGAAGCTAGTTTTATGGGTACACCAAGGAACAGACCCTTTAGGTTTGAAAATATTTGGCTCTCTCGCCCTAACTTCACTAGCAATATTGATAAATGGTGGACAGAAGATATGCCATTTCAAGGCACTAAAATGTTCATACTGTAGCAGAGACTCAATAACATCAAATCTATGCTTAAAGATTGGAATAAATAAGAGTTTGGAAATTTTTTTAAAGCTAAAAAAGAAGTTGAGAAGAAAATCTAGGAGATTAATAAAATCAGCATCTTAGAGGGTCTTACCAAGGAAATGAAAATTCAGGTTGACTCTCTTCAAAAAGATTGGGAAGAGTGGTGCATGCAAGAAGATATTTTATGGAGACAGAAACCGAG
Organism: Pinus taeda; assembly: GCA_000404065.3. Classification (NCBI taxonomy): domain Eukaryota; kingdom Viridiplantae; phylum Streptophyta; class Pinopsida; order Pinales; family Pinaceae; genus Pinus; species Pinus taeda. The sequence goes on from APFE031087713.1 coordinate 18,713, forward strand.
GGTGCAGTGGATTAGAGAAGGAGACATAAACACAAAATTTTTTCATAGATCAACCTTGGATCACAGATCTCATAACAGAATTTCCACACTTAAAGATTTTCAAGGGAAAGAGCTTGTCTCACACATAGAAATAAAATCTATCATAGTTCAACACTTCCTTAGCATAGCAGAGGAGAATCTCGTTGACAGATCTCGGTTCATTAACAAATTCACAAAGTTCATTCCTAAGCTTGTAACTAGGGAAGACAACCACAATCTTAACAGGTCAGTGTCTGAAGAGGATGTTAGTGAATTTATCAATGATATGCAAAATGGGAAAGCTCCTGGCCCTGATGGTTTCAATGTGGATTTCTTCAAAGCTTGTTGGAAAACAATCAAACAAGATATCCTTGAGGTTGTGGAAGACTCTAGAAGATCCAAAACTATTTTGAAAGCTCTTAATGCCTCTTTGATAGCTTTGATTCCAAAGCAGGAAAAATCTATGACACCAAACAGAGTCATAGCCATAGCCTTATGTAATGTGGTGTACAAAATTAACTCCAAAGTGATTGCTAACAGATTAAAGCCTCTTCTTCCTGCTCTCATTTCAGAGGAGAAAACTGGTTTTGTGGAAGGAAGACAGATTCTCAACAACATCATACAAGCTCACGAGGCGGTACACTCTCTTAAGAGCAAGAAGCAAGCTAGTATGATCATGCAACTGGACCTAGCAAAAGATTATGATAAGCTAAGTTGGGCATACATCAAGGAAGTGCTAAGAGCTTATGGATTCGACCACAACAGGATAAGATGGGTTATGGCCCTTGTATCCTTGGTCAGTTTCTCAATTCTGCTTAATGGATCTCCCTCTAGAACCTTTATACCTTCTAGGGGTCTCAGACAAGGGGATCCACTCTCCCCCTTCCTCTTTGTTCTCATGATGGAAGGACTAGGTAGAGTGATCAAAATGGAAAATGGGGAAGGAGAATCCAGGGTCTGAAACTTACCCCGGATGGGGATGCCTCTACTCATCAACAATTTATGGATGATACAATGTTGTAGGGCATTCCTATAGTCAAGGAAGCCAGAGCTTTCAAACAACTCTTGAACAACTTTGCTTTGGCGGTTGGTACAGAGGTAAGCCTTGACAATCAAAGGTTTTTTTTTTCAATACTGACATTGCCATTCAGAGGAACCTCACCAGAATTATTGGGTTTCAAAGGGCTCAGTTACCTTCCAAGTACCTTGGAATGCCTCTTACTGAAAAACCTCTGAGTAAGGGAGTGTGGGAACTTGTCACAAATAAACTTCAGGATAAAGTTAGGAAATGGACTTGTGGTTCTTTGAACTTGGTGAGGCGTCTTGTGCTTACAAAGGTTGTCCTGTAGGCTATACCCATTTTCATGTTTTCAACACTCCCTACTCCCAAAGGTGTTATACAACAAATCAGGAGTATTCAACGAGATTTTCTTTGGGGCAAAGGGGAAGAGAAAAAGAAGTGGGTGTCGGTAGCTTGGGACAAGCTCTGAAAACCTAAGGCCCATTGAGGTTTGGGGCTTCATGACCCTGAAATCCTTAGCAGAGTTTTGGGAGAAAAATTTTGGTGGAGGTGGCTCAAGGAATCAGCAACCCCTTGGACAAATCTTTGGAAGCAAAAATATGAAAATAATTGGTAGGAGACGGATCATATCAGAATGTCAGGGCTCATCAAGGACTCCCGAATTTGGAACCTTGCTTGGGAGAATAGAGGCATTGTCTAGCAACATAGTTTCTGGGAGATCAGAGTTGGGAACCTTCCACGGTTTTGGGAGGATAACTAGCAACATGAACCAAATTGTTTTAGAGAAGAACTAACCGCTCTCAAAAATGACACTGATAACAAATCTCTACTCATGGTAAGTGACTTCTAGGATCAGGTAAGGGACAATGGAAAATGGAAAATGTGGAAGAATCTTGGTTACAATGAAGAGAGTCCTTTGAAAGCACAAGCGAATTCCCTGGCTCTAAACTGGGAAAAGAGGAAGATTTTAGTGTCTTCCTCGTCTGACCAATTGAGATGGGGTCGAAACACCGAAGGTACCTTTAACCTCAAAGAAGCTAAATGCATGGACCTAGGTTTTGATTATCAAAACCTTGACCAGGTTTGGAATAACTTTTGGAGGAACCTGCAATGGATGAAATTCAAGTTATTTATGTGGTTACTTCACCAAAAGAAGATTCTCACTTGGGAGAATCTTTTGAAAAGGGGATTTGTTGGCCCATCCAAATGCCATCTATGTGGATTAAAGGAAGAAATGATGGAGCATTTACTAAACCATTGCCCCTTCACCTCTACCTTGTGGGATTGGGTGGTCTCAGTCTTCAGGCAAACTGACAGAGATAGACTCAGCATCACCAACACATTGAAGAATTGGAGGAAAGACTTCTCAGGTAGAAAAATCATTAACAAGGCTTGGACTCTGGTTACAGGATTTATTATCTAGGATGTCTGGAAAGAATGCAATAGCAGGATTTTCAATAACAAAACAGGCTTGACCCAGTATATCATTGGCCAAATTCTACGACAGATCAAAGATACAGTAGGAGCCCTTATGTGGGAAATTCCTGAAGACCCCCCTTCGGCCCAAGAGGCTTGCATTCTAAGGCAGTTGGGTCTCTATTCTCTGGTTCCCCTTGGCACTGTTAAGGGTGTGAGCAAAACAACTGCTGGTAAATATATATGATAGCCTCCTCCTCATGGTTTTTTGAAAATCAATATAGATGGGGCCTCTAAGGGCAACCTAGGGATGGCTGGATTTGTAGGTGTCATAAGAGATGAGTAGGGGAGCATAAAGGATATCTTCCACAGTCACTTGGGAACTGCCACTAATAACATGGCAGAGCTCATGGCCTTAGAATAGTGTCTGGAAATCCTGATTGAGTTAATTTTACACAATGCCATCATTGAAGCTGACTCAGAATTGGTCATTAATGCAGCGAATAAAATGTGCAATGGAACGACACCTGGAAAAGTGTCGAAACATTGGAGGCTCTTGTAGGTATTTTAGCACATTCACTCCCACTTGCGAACCCTGAGAACAGTAAATTTTTTTCATGTGCGAAGAAAGACCAATATGTTAGCTTATCGTTTGGCGAATGAAGGCGTGATATGCAAGGAGAGTTATATCTGGTATGACTAGGATTTTATACCCTCTGGTAAATTGAGGGAATATTGTCATAAACAGGCGGCCAAAGATATAGAGTACTTCCAGATCATGAATAATGAGTAGGAGGAAGACTAGCGTGAGTGGGAAAGAGAAGAAGTCCCAGAGCCTGGTTGAAGTGTCGGAGCAAATCCTAACTGTAGATCCCACAGTCAATGCTTACGCCATAGCATCAACAGTGTGCTTGCAGGGAGTGGATGATGGGATAAACAACGTGCTTATTGAAGGGCTGCAGACCATAAAATCTATTGGCCTTAGATAGCAAATGGATATCAGGTTTCAAATTGATCGGAAGTTAAGGGGTTGAGTGGACCCGATATCTTTTTAGACCAAGGTTATAATATATATCGGGTTTGTAAAGTGGGTAAATATCGCGTAAGTTTCAACAGTGATGACTTGTGGACCATCAAATCAAATGGGTTTTGATCAACGGTGCAGGATCACCATGCAACTCGGTTGATTGGAGTGATTATCTACCGTCTGATTGAAGGTAAGATAGACAGTGGATCTCAGTAGATTTGAGAATTTTTCAACTGTCCGATGGAAAGTTATATCGACAGTGGGGTTTGAGGGTTAAGTTTTGGGGAGATTGAGCGGTAAGATTTCAAGGAGAAGAATTGCAGAGAGATCGATAGTCTGTTCATTTAGGTTTTGCCCAGGGGGCTTTGGTGGGTTTGAATGTAAGGTTTTGGGTTCGAATGTCCTGGTTGTTTGTTGATCTTATATCGGTCTATCTTTTGTTGGTCTTTACACTTGTAAAGACGTGTACCATATGTAATATTTGTTCGGTTAATTGAAGGATCCACTCTTACTTCACCAAAAAAAAGCATATACAAGTAAACAAAATAAAATGAAATATATATAAATAAAAGGAAAAGTGTCAGCAATATTGTTAGTGTAATCATTAAATTAGGAACACAACTAGATTCCTCAAAAATGCAAAGTAGGCATTCAAAAGATTCTTTTTTATTTTATTTTTTTTAGCTGAAAGAACGTTACAATTATCTTTTTTGGCTTGTTGAATATACAAAGAGAAAATTTATCACTTCAACAACAATTTTACTTTTATCTGATACAAGAGTGGAGGTAGTCTTAGATTTTACTTGTTTCTTAGTAGTTGTTGCATACCTAGATTACCTTCCTAATTGTAAATTGTGTTTTATGAGGGCTTTACAGTTCAGAAAAAATGTTGGGCATGTTATGAGCACAATGGTGTGCAATCCTCTCAGCCTTGAGGTGAAAGCAACAAAGTTGTAGAGAAATTTGTGTTGAGATTGGGGTATGTAGAGTGCTCTATTGCTTCATTGATGGAATGTACATATTAGATCACCTTTGTATTGAATAATTCATTGTTGAACAAATTGTCCTTATAATTGCCCAAGATGCAATCATTGTGTTGTGAACTCTAGTCTTCTTATATTCAATTTGTCATCTTTTCAAATACCTAACATAAGATTGTTGTGACATTAAGGCTTGAGTGTCCATGTGCACCTTTGATATCATAAATTTGTGTTCATCTTTTTTATTTTAGTTTTATATTTTAAATGTTTGTAGGAAATTATTTATAGCTAAATTAGAACTAGAAATAATAGATTATGAAAACTCCAAAATTGCAAAGCAATTTTTTGTTTAATGCATTTATCAAATGTACGTATTTTAAAAACAAAAAAAATTATTATAATTGTAATGATAATTTTGAACAATTTTTATACTCATAAAAATATATTTTAATGTATAAATAATTAATTTATAAGTACAATTTTTTTTCAATTTAAAAAACATATCAGAGTCTCTTGCACCTTTTGAAGCAATTGCTAGTATATCTTTATTTAATTTGAATTTTCATGTATTAGTCAATGTCACTATACAGAGAGTCATGTTGATTTGAATTGTTTCATATTGACCCAATTTTAATTTGATGGTAGGCTTCTAAATGCATGGAGAATTGTGACCAAATAATTGTGAAAAACACATGCAGAGGTATGCCTCGACCATTGTGGAAGCAATGAGAAAGGTTAAATGTTAAAAAAAAAGACTCAATTATCACTATTCTGAGTTGATTATAACCTATAAAAACATCATTGATTTCATCCTAATTTTAACATTCACAAAGATACCAGGTTTCCATTGGAAATATTGTCTATGATCACTAAGTTGAAAAGCTACCATGAGATTTCAAGTCATGATTATTAAATATTTATTGGATAATTTTTTTTTAATATACAACGACTAATTTTGAGATATTTCAATGAAAAAGGTTGCATCTTATTTGCTTTTCCTAAGGGCATGCATAATTTAACATCACAATTCCGAGCACGTATCTATAAATTGAGTTTTAAAATTTACTTACTACCTTTGTTGTATTAAATGTTCCCTATTATACTTAAATTTCAGTGATACATTCCTTCAAAAATATAATATTTTAGTTATATCTTCCAACAAAACTCTAGATACAAACACATCATAAATCACGGCAAAAGTTTGAAAATTTAGGAGTGTAACTTATTTAGTGAAGTTTAAGGGTGTCAACCAAGGACAAAAGAAATTCTACATGGAGGTGAGTACCATTTGACCCATTCAAGCAGGAAAATCGGTTTTTCTTAGCACAACTCATCCACTGGTATATACTTAGATCTCCATACGATCTCAACATAACCCGTAACTAAATTAAATACAAAATTCACTAAGAATTTAACTGCAAATTTTTCATCAGTAGTTTGACCAATGATTCTTCATCTCCGCCATTTAACACATGCATTAAATATAATTTCACTAAATCTTCAATAAGATTTCTTTGCCCAATTTACACACATAGGAACTTAATTCTACCAATTCTAAATTTTAAGAAATCTTCAATGATTGTGCATATAGACCCTTCATACACAAAAGATATGAAACTTCATTTCATTAACAAAACCTATAAATACAAAAATACTCAAAAACACTTGTTTCTCTCTATGAGTCGGATGTCACATTCATTTGGCCATTAGCCTTGCCCATAGGTTTACAATGATTAAATACAAAATTAGAAGAAATGCATATTTTCCTATTCCATAAATCACTCCTTGATTTATTCCATAAAGTTCTCATGATTTATTCCCTAAGTTTTCATGATTTATTCCCTAAATCTCTCATGGGTTTCAAGGTAAATTACCTTTTGCATTACGGAAAAAATCTTGCCTAGCTATAAATTTTCTAAAACTATGACATTAATTATAAAACTCATAAAATATACCAACTTGAAAAAAAAAATATTTACATAGAAGAATATAAATTCTTCTCAAAAATCAAGACCTCGTTTTGAAGTCTTTTCACATCAAAGACTTAATGGGTTGGAAGCTCTAATGCTCATGCATCAGACTCCCAAGGTAGAAAAAAGTTCATGATCTCCTAATCATGTTTCATTAATTTTTGAATCCTCAAGGATCCCAAACTTTGGTTGTTGTTGTTCATATGCTTCTTCTTTTGTCACCTTCAATATTCCTAGTTTCCAAACCTTGTGTTGTTGGTGTCCACTTGCTTTCCTAATGAAAATTCTTATAGTTAGCTTTTCTTTTCTGTTGGTTGTCATTGTCCTCTTGTTATACCTTCTCTCAGTCATCTTGTTCATCACCATCCACATCGTGTCTATTTCCTCATCTAACATTGGCTTTGATTGTTGTAACTTGCTTGCATCGCTCAATTGTTGTTGCATTTCCATTTGTATAAGAATCGCATAATTCTTATTACCTCTAATTTAAAAAAATTATGCTGACCATACCTTATAGTATCATTCACCTTAGTATCCTTCAAGGCAAATTCCTCCTCCAATTCTAGTTGTGCATGTTGGATATGCACCTTTGGATCTAATAGTTTCTCTTCCAAATAGGCTAATTCTTCTAAATCAACAAACCAAACTTGAACTGTTTTATAAACTCTTTGCAATATTCATTACCTTTGTCCTTCACCAACCAATCTTCCAAGAGCTTTACATCTTCTTTGAAGTCCAAATCTACTTCCTTTGGTAGAAGACTTCCATGCTCAATTCCATTGCTTGGAATCTCCTTGAGTATTCCTTCATGTTCATCATTTCTCTTTGTACCTCCTTTCACAAGTATTGCATTTAAGTGTTTCTCTTAATCATGGCTTTGAACAAAGTAAGAGTTAAGTCCTCCTTCACCTTCATCACTTGTAACATAATTTGCATTCCACTCTTCCTATAACTTTGTGGTAGTTGTATGTAATTTCCCACCATCTTCCATACATGTTTCTAGATAAAATTCATTAGTTTTAAAAATATGAGAATCTTGGACCTCATCCACTGCTCCATCCTCGTTCTCTCCAAGCAATGGCCCTTTCTCTAGTTCATAAAAGTGCACTTTTTTGTCCTGGTACTCAACTGCTTTGAGTTCCCTTTCTTTCAACCAAGTTCTTATCATGTGCCTCATCTTCTTGCACAAATTTCTTGCAAACAATTCCTTAACTGACTATTTAACTTTCTTAGAATTAAAAATCCATCCGCTTTTTTGGTATTCCTCATGTTTCTGTAGCTGCTCCATAAGTACATTCAATTGTTCTTTAATCTCAGAGAGTTCCCTCTCAAACTCGTCATCACTCATCTTTATCTTTATGTCATTTGCATTGATGTCTTTTTTCATTCTCTTATGGCTTTCACTTGAACTTTTGTAATGACCCTCTGTGGTTATTCTTCTCTTTATCTTTGTGAGCTTCTCCATGCTCAACAGTGAACTGTAACCAAGCCTCTCGTCTATAGAAAGTTTCCTCTTCTTGCTACTCAATACCTCATCAATATTTTTCACTAGCTTGACCTTTTGGTATTTTCTCTCCTTAGAACCTTATCGAGCACTCCTCTACACCTTTGGTTGTTGCACTTACTTGATTTACTTGTTTTGAGAACTTCTACTTATTCTGTGCTTCCTCTACTACAAGGTTCTTCTGCCACAATTCTTACTTCACTTTTTGTCTGTGTTACAACTTCCAAGTTATGATCCACTATCAATCTCCTTCCATTGTTACCTACAAACATCAATTCCTCTGCACAAATCAATTTGGAAATATAAAGACCAATTTACTTATTGCATTGCTGCAATTCTCCAATCTCCTTGTGTTGCATGACTCTGATCAACTATCCTTTTGTAATATCTCAAACACAAAAATTTCTAACAAATATGGTACACTCTAGATGTTCTCAAAAATTTTGCAGTAAAAACACCGAACACAAAACAGATCTGAAAATGCAGCGTTTATTTATATTAATAACTAAATAAATAGTACATTTCATACAATAAATTTCAAGCCCTTGCAATGGCACGTACAATCGCTTATCAAAGAGAAGACAAATGCACTGAAGCACAATCATGGACCCTGGAGGGATCCACTAGACAAAATAACACCCACGGGGTTTTTGTCCCTGGGATCAAAATGGAATTAGCCAGGCCAAGTTCTCAAGAAAAACATATAAAGATAGATAAACTCGAATGATCCAAATGCTTAACTTCTATCCCATTTTATAGGCTTGATGGACTCTCTAAAGACCTTATTTTATTATTTTTCCCTCGAAAACCAAAGGCAAATACCATGGGCTGACACCATGAGAAAATACTACGGTAAATACCATGAACATATTCCGTCCATTTTAACTAGATCGAGAAATGGAATATTACAAATCCTCCTACCCAAAGATTTCTTGCCCTCAAGAAATTCACTGCTATCCTTAACAAAGTATTGATACCAGGATCCCATACAACCTAGTGTGTTATTCCATACCTCCATGCTACATGATCTTGAATGGATCCTTTGATACAAGGATCCCAAATGATCCTCCAACCAATCCTTCCTCCGATAGATCATCTAGATCCCAAACAATCCGCTGGCCAATACTGGCCCCAATCTCCCCTAGATCCCAATGCCACCTAAGTCCTAGGACCTGTGAGTTATGGTACAATACCAATCTCAGCCCTCCATCACTGCCCGTGCCAAAGGGCCAAAGCTGTAATATGCCCTTGGATGTGAGTGCCCTCCTAGGAATCAACCCATCAATAGAGTACCAACTCATGAATTCTTGCCAATCCATGCCTTGGGAAGGTTGAATAACTACAAATCTACTATGTTGATGTTGCTCGATGCTCAACTCATGTTGCTCCACTCGGTCACCCAACATGATGCATTTGGAGAACATTTGTAGTGTTGCAAGCCTTATCTATGTACTCTGGTAGAGGGCTACTCTGGAACTCCCAATTGTACTCATCTTACTGTCTTGTGAGGGACTTGAGTTGTTCCTCAACACTAGACAATTGGGTCATTGATTCGACACATACCCCTATAAGATCCTCAATTTTTCCATTCTCTTGTAAGATAGTGTCTTGGACTATCTAGAATCTCTGCTTCAACATCATAAGATTTGTCTTAAAATGCATGATCCTTTCTCGAAAATCCTCCACTGTAAATTCTCGTGCCTTGTTGAATTTCTTTGTATATGTCTACACTAGATGCCCCATGACCACAACTTTAACTTGAACCTTTGATTGACACTCTAGAAATGGCTCATCCTGCATAGTATATTTGTCATGTTGCCTCGCATGATCATGCTCATAATGTTGGTTTATTATTACTGTCTCCTCATTTGATTTTCCTCGAATGTCTTCTTCCTGGCCTTCTCCACATGGGGGGTGTTAGGTTCCTATACCAATAGGTTGCATCTTTCATGATTGACAGTGGAAGGGCTAAATATGTTCATCATTGCAGGCTGCAAAGGTTCCATATTTTGTGTACATGCTATGAAAATTAAAAAATTAAAAGAGGGTATGCCTTAAAATAATAATCAAAAGTCAAGAAAATCAAATGGTCAAGAGAAAAGTGAAAATGAACCCCAAACTAAAGACCAGGAAAGTGGCTAGTCAAAATGCCACTACTATCTTTTGGGCAGTATC
>APFE031087713.1:29494-67021 GCA_000404065.3 Pinus taeda
AGCCATATTAACCACTAATGTACTATTTAGCTCCCTAACTTCCCCCTTTCCCTAATTCTATTAGAATCTATGGAAAATTTCCCAAAAAATGTCTATAAATATCCTCTCCCTAGCATTATAGCTATATAACCCTTCCTTGGGGAAATATTAACCTATCTGGGGTTGGTATTAACCCCTTTGTCCCTAAAACCATGGCTTCTTTCAAGAAACTATGGTTAGAACCCAAAAAATATGATACCCTGCCCTCATTTACCCATTTACCCCTTTTTCCGCCCAAAACCCATTTTATTATAAAGTTTTTTAAATAAAAACATTTAAATGAAATGCGCGCTTAAACCCGTAAAAACCCAAAGCCTAAAGTTTCTACCCACCCCCGTGCCCGAGTTAATTAAATCAATTAAAATATTCGGCGGGTCCCCCTTACCTAACGCGCCGACATATTGGGATCGCCGCCCACCGCACGACAATCTTATGCACAAGTCGCCCGACCTTTTGCGTCTGGGGGATGGGCGGTATTGTCGTCGTACCCCCGCCACGCGTCAAGCGCCCGCGGTGTTCGCTGCCCCCCCTGATACCGCTTAGCGCCCTCAGCCCTTCTGGGGAAACCACTTACCACCTCCTCCACGCGCTAACGTCACGCTCCCGTCAGCGTGACATCACCTATCCTTGCCGCCACCATGCCTCCACGTCGCATCCATGTCACCCGTCACCCTGTCCACCCTACCACCGCGTCACTGCCACCTGGGCACCCACGTCAGCTGCCACGTCACCCATCCGTACCCAGGCCCATGATGACGTCATCACCAAAAAGGTGCTAATATGCCAAAAATGCATAAAAAGGCAAGAATTAACCGTTATTTCTCATTGTTTTTTACTATTTCCGAAGCTCCTTTGCATGCAAAAATCAACGTACAATGGTCAAAACTCAAAATCTACCCGCCAAAGTTGCTACCGCCTCCATTATCAACCTGAGTACCTGCAATTCGACCGGTGCAAATGCTTCCCACGCCATAAAAACCAGGTATTTTCCGCAGGTGTCCTCCTTACCCATTGTTCTCCTTTGCTACTATAATTTCCTGCATAAGAACTCTTTCAAAAGCTCCCCATTGATAAATTGACCATTGAAATTTACTTAAGAAGCCATTAAAACCCCTGCGCGACAAAATTCTTGAAGAAACCTGTGCCCCTCTATAAAATTCACAATTTTACCATAAAAAACAATTGAAGGAGCCGAGCTACCGGCTAGAAAACTAATTTAGCAAGTTCCCTCACCCCTGCTAAAGAAATTCCCTGCAAGTAACCAGCTAATTAGCTCAACACACTCTGGTTCTTCAAAACAAAGTGCCCCACAGTTCATTAAGCCTATAAAAGCCTCCTTACACTGCCAAGCTGCTCACTGTAAAACAGAGATTAGCAAGCATTCCTCAGCATTTGTATCAAGCTTGAAAATCCAGTAAAACATCCAGCTAAAACCAGACAATGGCCACTCTAGCTACTCTGGATGTAGCTCCTATAAATCCACCTAACAAAGAACTGGAAGCTATACCACTGGTGGACAGTGATGCCATCATTACAAACTTTGTGGCAGAGAGGAATCACTTACAAACATATTGCCAGCTAAGAAATAGTCACTTGGACAATAGTGACCTGTATGGCATCTGGGAATCCAATCTGCCCACCTACTTCCTGCCTTCTGTGAACATTTTCCCTGAATTCATCCACCTCTGTGTATAAAATTATGACCAGAAACTCAGAGCTGTGAAGTCTCCATCTGGGAGCATCCTCTTTTATATAACACCAGATTCCATCAACCAAATGCAGAACTACAAGTAGACCCAGCTGCTATACCCCTTCTCCATGAACTACTTGCTAGATGAGGGCTCCAAGCTCTCTAACACAGACATTGTTGCAATAGCCAGGAAATTCATGAAGGCAGACTGCCAACCTTCTGGGCCACCTCCTTTTTCTTATGCAGATTTCAATGAGGTTGGCAAGCTGCTAGTAGATATGCTAACCTCTGTGCTAGGGATCACTACAAATAAGCATGTCGATCTAACTGTGCTGGTCATGCTCTCAGCATATAGCCTTGTGAAGCCCCCTGCTATGAAGTATAATTATGCCAAATACATTGCCAATAAGATACATGATCAATTGTCAATACTGAAGAGGGAGGCAGTATTCAAGTATTGCTCATACATCTATCACCTATTCCTGTACTACCAAATAGATTGCTTCCAGTGCCCAATTAAGAAGCTAGACTCACAGGGAGAAAGGAGGACTGTTATCTTCTGGTCTTTAGTCTTCCACCAAGTCCAGAATTCCCCCTACTCATACTGTGAATTCATTGATCAGTTTGTATATCCAGTCACATGCCTCTTAAAGAGGACTCCTCCTGCCAGATTGTCCAAGGATATGCAGAAAATCTTAGAGCTGTCCAGGAGTTACAAAATAGGTGATTGGTACTTGTACCAAAATCACACAGTTATCAGAATCTATGGTTGTGAGCTCTGTCCCTACAGGCTCCCAAAATATGTGCCTATGAGGTTGTTTGCCCTGGAATACTATAGACAACTCATAAACTCTGATCTTACACACTTCCACAATGCCAAGAAGAAAGCCAACCTAAAGTTCAGAGACCACCTAAGCCCATTTGTCATGAATAAGAAAGATGGTTGGCAAGAAGCTGATCAAATACTGGGGCAACAACTCAAACTCAAAAGAAGCTTCTGGTGGGTCCCTTATGACCCTGAAGGTTTCATCAATGCTAGGAGGGTCAAGTATAGGTTGCTAGCCTATAAGCATTGCCCATACCCACAAATACAACACTTTTCCAACCAAGATGAATGGGTACCTGAATCAATAGTAGAGGAATTGACTCAGGAAGAAAAAATGGAGCAGACTGTAAAGGAATTGGAAAACACTCTTGACTTGGATTCTTGTCAACAGGTCTTGTTCAAATAACCAGTCCAAGCAGGAGAAGGCACTTCTACTGCTCCAGCTGTATAGGACACCCAGCAAGCTCCAGCAACAACAACTACAACAAAGGGAAAGGAGAAGATGGATGAACAACAACAGGTAGAGACAGGGCAACCCAGCACATCAAAGGATCAACAATCAGAGCAAGCCCCTCCACAGCAAACTGAACAAACCCAAATCCTAGTTTGGCAGACTCCTCTCAATGATGAGAGAGGAAAGAAGAGAGACAGAGAGGAGGTCACACCTCCAACAGGGTCATCACAGCAACCAGAGGCCAAGAGGCTGAGGATAGACCCTGAAACAGAAGAAGGATACATCAGTGAAGAATAGGCAGAAAGCCACAGCAAAGAAAGGAAAACAAGCCAGCAGACTGCCACTAGCTCATTTCAGCTAGAACAGGCCTAGCAGCATACCAGAGAGGTGTCCTCCTCAAGACAAGAGGGCAAGAAACCAACTGCAGTCAAAGAAGGCTTCATAGAGATCAAGGCACAAAATGAATTGGTGAGAGTGCAGCTCTATGAGCAATTCTTGAAGACAACTCTAGCCAAAAAACAAAGGTTGATGGCTGCCTATGATCTGAAGGAAGAAAAGATGATCTTCACCCATCTAAAGCCTAAAGTCCCACATCCAAAGACCCCAGCAGATTACTACAGAACAAACCTGGAGGTATTTTCCAAAGACATACACCTCATGGATCAGATTGAGCTGCACAAACAGACTCGGGAAATGGTGTATGAAACACTTACTGACAGGGCAATGTTGGCCCATCAGCTAAAGGAAGCCCTGAAGAACACAAACAGGCAGCTTGATTTTGGAAGGTTGTCTTCCTCTGCAAAGGACAATAGAATAAAGACTCTGGAGGACATAATAGTTGATTTGGGACATGACCCAAAGGACCCAAAGGGTGTTAGAGCCCTTATGAAGAAGAAAGAGGATGACATTACTGCACTAAGAAGGCAGGAAAAATTGCCTCCTACCATTCACCCTCAAACAACAGAACTTGCACAAGGAAAGCAAGTAGATGATGCTATGGAGCTGCTCCTGGTAATGAACCAAAGAATATTACAAATGGAGGAAGAATTAGAGAAAGCACTGCAGGACAAGCAAGGGGAGTTAGCCTCCCAGCCCCCTCAAACATGAACAAATCTTGGACCTGCCCCTCCCACACAAGCAGCAGCAGCCCCTCCTGCTATTCCAGCACCTACCATAGCTACATCAGCAACAGGAGCAACAACAGAAGCAACAGCAGCAGTAGAATCCAGCATGAGCATGGAGGAGTTGATGAAAGTTGTTAAAGAGCTTGAGACTCAAGTCACTGAAATAAATGATGCTAAGGATAGACTGGCCAAGCTGGAGACCAGTTATGATAAATCAAAAATGACAGTAGCATAAAAACAAATAGAAATAAAGGCCCTAGAGGCCAAAGTGAAAACTCTGGAAAAAGATTTGTTGCTAGGTAAAAACCTAGCAGAAATAAAGAAGATTATTTGGGCCAAAATTGGCCAATCTATACAGGACCAATGGAGGTCCATTCAAGAAATTTTTGAGCAGGTTGAGCTGATAGATGTGGCTCATGTGGAAATACAGAGAGCCAGGATAGCCCTAGGAATAATGTCGAATCAGGCCACCAGAATGATACATTTCCTCAATAACCGCACTAGAGAGGAACTGGCAGCTCTAGAAATAAGCAGCATAACAGATACAATCCTAACAGCCAAAAAGGTACTGACCTTGAGGAATTTTACTCAAACACTGGAGAGGAAATGTCAGGAGATGAAAGCAGAGATTTATGAATTTAGAGCAAAAATGACTATACTACAGCACAAAGGACTGCCAAGCCTAGTGACTGGCACAGGACAGCTGCTGTCATATAATCAGTATATGACAAGGATCAACAATTATGTTGAAAATCAAATAACAGCATCTAGCAGCTCCACATAAGAAGCAGGGCCTCCCTCTAGGCAGTCTCTCTATGACAAGCTAGAAAATCTGTTCTTTATTGAACATGAAATAAATTATCTGTTTGACGTGCCTCCAAACTTCTACAGACATGCAGAGGCAGATGAAACACTGGTAAAAATGAGGAGGCATCAGCTACCTCCAGCTGATTGGTGGCAAGCAATGCTGGAGATTTTGCCCAGATAATGCCACTTTGCTTTTTGCCTTTTTTGAGAAAAATCAAATTTTTCAAGTCACGGTACAGGTCAGCAAGCAGGTCAGCAGGAAGATCAGCACACAGGTACAACAATCATACGTACAAGTGACTCACCAATGCACCCAGACAGCAGGTTCAATTAACGCAGAGTTAAAGGCACAGCTACAGCCCACTTTCCAGAGCCATAAAGTCAAAAGCTATCTGACAGAAAGATAACAGCGATCTCAACATTAAATGCTATATTTATTTTTTCATTTACTTTTTGTAAGAGAGTTGGTGGTGCAATTTATTGCACAATAACTCTCTACTGAGATATTTTGTACCATATTTTTGTATATATATCCCCTCAGATAACGTATTGAGGGTCGGTTGTAGTGTAATTCTTTCTGAAGAGCTCTATTGTATTCTAGAGACATTTTTTTATAATACAAATTGTTGATGGAGATTTCTGGTTCTTATGCTGTCTGAAGATGGATATGAATAGCTCTGTTTAGTTGCAGAATTCCTGTGTCATTTGCTGAAGCAATAAGTTTCTCTTAAATCGTGTATGTGTTTTCTGTGTATTCCATAATTCTTATGTTTTCATAATCTTAGCAAGTAGAGAAAAAGAATAGCCTAGGATTTGTTTTGAAACACCCTATGCTCAATTTCTATTTGTAAATATGTTTTCTTCTAGATTAGCCATGGATATGAATTCTTGATTGCTCATGTCTACACTAAATCTGTCATGGTGAAAATTGTTTAAGAATTCTTAACTGCTCTTAAGCAATACTTTCATTTTTCTTTGTTAGCATAGTGAAAGATTCTTAACTGCCTTTCACTCACTAATTCCATAATTTCATCAAAAAATCTGGTAAATTGCTTCACATATGCCTATCTGGCTCTGCAGCAACACTCTGCCTTCATAAACCTACTTCAGCAGCACAATACCTCAACTCCATTGCCCAATGGACCAAATTGTTACATGATCTATATTTCAGCTCTGTCTGGATTCACCAACCCACCAAACTCAAACAAAACAGCACACCATAACTAGCCTAAAAACATTAATCAACAAAGCTAAAATATAAAGAGAGAGCCCTCTCTCGTTGCAGGTAGGCTAGGACCTGTAGCTAAAATATTGGTCAGTGGTTACCTCGACCGTATTCCCTTTAGGAAGCAGGGAACAACTTGAGTGTTAACATTAATGGCGACTCCGCTGGGGAACTTATGTCAAATTACCAAGTAAAAGGAAATAAGCTTCCTGTTTAAATCCTATCATAAGATACCAAGGAAAGAGAACTCAGAAGTTGGCTCCAAAGAAGAAATCTCGTTACACTAGGTCCAATCTTGACCCTAATCCCCCAGCTATCTTTGAAAACCCCAATTTAATCCCCAAAATCTTAAAGAAGCAAGAGCAGCTAGGGGAGCTCTCAGATTCAGATACAGAACCAAATCAGCAGAGCTATATTCCTACTCCTGTCAAAGCATCAGTTCACCCTCACATTATCCCTACTTATCCTAGTTCTTCATCCACTTCCCAAGGTAGTTTCCCCACTCCTCCATCCCCAACACACCTTACTCCTGTTATCCCTGTTGTTCCAGTTGTTCCACTCCTTCTTGCTATCCCTTTTATCCCTGCAAATATGGCTAGATATGCTCCTTTACTCCTACCTGCAAATCCAGGGGCAATGCCCCAAGACTATCAAGGAAAAATCACTTACTTTGATGGTACTGGCACTTATACAGCCCAACAACACACTAAGAAGATGCAGGACTATTTTGAGAACTATGAGATAGACGATGAAGATGTAAGAATGAAAATTTTTGTGCAAAGTTTGACAGGGGATGTAAGGAATTGGTTTAGGTCTCTAGCTGCAAACTCTATAGTCAATCCTGATGCCTTATACCTAAGTTTTTTAAACAGATGGGAAAAGAAGAAAGACCCTCTACACATACTGACAGAGTATGATAACTTGAAAAGGGGCCCACAAGAGACAGTTCAAGATTACTGTGCTAGGTTCAACAATGTATATAACGTTATCCCTCAAAACTTGAGACCTCCTCCTGATCTGGCCT
Source organism: Pinus taeda (assembly GCA_000404065.3). Taxonomy (NCBI): domain Eukaryota; kingdom Viridiplantae; phylum Streptophyta; class Pinopsida; order Pinales; family Pinaceae; genus Pinus; species Pinus taeda. Next base: position 36,684 of record APFE031087713.1, read on the forward strand.
TGATCAAATTTCCTGATGGATTTGACCCAGACATGGCATATCAATTAAGAGAAAGAGCACCTCCAAGTCTTGCAGATATGCAGAACATAGCTGTAAGTGTGGAGGCAAATCTAATTTCCAAGAGAACCAGAGCAAAAAATGAGAGAAGAATAACATTCAAAGAGGAACCCTCAACCTTTGACCAAAAACTAGATGCAATCATGAAGGGTATGGAGAGGTTGGGAGATAGAGTTGAGACCATGGAGAGAAAGTCCTCTTGGGAAGGGAAAACAAGAAACACTACTAGGAATCCCAATTTTAGAAAAAACCAAAACCCAAATGTTGGGAGAACTAGTCCTGATCAGAACATCAGACCTCCATTTCAAGAAAATTATGTAGAGGCCTCAACCACTAGTGAACAAATAGAAGATCCCCACATCAATTTAATGGGTTTTGACAGTGAAGAACAAGTATTCTTAACACAAGATGATCAACAAGCCCAAGACTACAAACAATTCCAAGCAAAATCTGGTGATTCATTTGATTTCAGAGAAGGTTATGACACAACAGTCTATGAAGTACACAAACAATACAAGTTAAGAAGTAGAACCATAGATGTACCCCAGAATACCAAACAAACAAACACCAAACTGCCCAAGAAATCTAGTGATAAAGCTGTCTTAACAGAGTCCTCAGATAAAAAACCCCACAAAGAGGTTACAGTGGAAGATGTATCTGATATACAGCCCCCAGTAAAACCTACACCCACACCACTTCTTCCAACAGAAATTTTGGGCAAACCTCTAGAAAACAGAGCCAACCCAAACATATCCCAAAACAATATGCCTGATCAGGACATGCTCACCCAAAATTCAGCAGAAAAGGAAAAATTTGTTGCTCATAATGTAAAAATTCAGATGGAAAAACCTTTCAATCTTGAAACAGAAATTGGTAAACTAAAAATTGCAATTCCCCTTTCTGAATTGGCCAAACATGAGGTCTTCAGACAACAAATTAATAGATCCTTGCAAGTACCAGAAAATAGGGATGCAGTTAACATTCTGGATGACCAACCAAAGCTGATTTTTGGCTCAGAAGTCAATGGCAAATCAGGGGATGGAGGGACTCCTCCATTCTATGTAAGCCTAAACATTCATGACAAAGTATTACACAATGCCATGTTTGACTCATGGGCCTCTCATAACCTAATGCCCAAATCAGTAATGGAAAAACTTGGATTAGATATCACCAGACCCTATAAAGATTTGTTTTCATTTGATTCCATCCAGGTAAGATGTTTAGGCATGATCAAAGACCTCTGTGTATCCCTAATCCAATATCCAACCGAAACAATTCTAATGGATGTAGTAGTGGCTGACATTCCACCTAAATATGGTATTCTCCTATCAAGATCATGGGGTGCCAAACTCTAAGGATCTTTGCAACTAGACATGTCATATGCCACAATTTCAGTCTTTGGCCAGCCAAAGAGACTATACCGAAAGACACTCATGAAATATGTGGTCAGTAGTCAGGACAAGCCCCAAAACTTCCAAATCTACTTCATCCATTTAGACATGGACTCCTTCATACTATACAATGCTGATATATGTCCCAAAACTGAGGTCAAGCTTCTAGAAACAAAGGAAACTAGGCATATCAATGAACAATCCACAGCTCCAGATTAAAAGATCACTGATGTCATCAAACCAACAGAGTCAGCTGATAGGTCACAAGAATCACCAAAACTAAACTTGCCCACTGAACAAATATGTGAATCCATTAAAACAAACATTGACCAAGAGACCATGTGGTATTTAGAGTTTGATGGCTCAGTAAATAAGCTAGGAGCAGGAGCTGGGGTATGGATACATAATATTCAAAATGACCATGCTCTAGGTTATGCATATAGGCTAAATTTCAGATGTACAAATAACATGGCTGAATATGAGGCCCTTTTACTAGGTCTCAAGCTGATTAAGAGTCTAGGAGTGACCAAAGTTTCCATATTGGGGGATTCAGACCTAATTATACAACAGATAAAGGGAACTTTTGTCACAAATGATCCCAGGTTAAGGTCTTATAGGTTAGCAGTGACAGATTTCCTCAACAACTTCCTAGAATATCAACTCACCAAAATACCTAGGAACCACAACTTGCATGCTCACAGTCTGGAAACCTTTGCAAGCACCTGTAAAATTCCTTTTGGGCCTAACCACCAGTTCACTGCTGAGATTAAACACAAGCCTTCTGTCCCAGACAATGTAAATAATTGGCAAGTATTTGAGAATGATACTCAGATAAACAATTTTTTAACCATGAAGGAGGAATTCTCAAAATTAAACATTGACACAAGCATTAGGGATGATCAAAACCAAAAAGATGAAATAAACACAAGTATATCAGCTAAAACAGCAGATATGATATTACATCCTACAACCTTTGACTCTGCCAATTTACAGAAGCTGAAAATAATAGATCTTGATGAAATTAATGAGGAAGAAACTGAAGTAATTCAATTAAAAGACAATTTCTTGCCTACAGGTCTTGCTCCTCTAGAAGACATTTTTGATTCAAATGATCTCTCTAAGAAACCAAATATGCAACCCATCAATGCAGAAATAGAAGAGTGCAACATTGGGACCATTGAAAATCCCCAAATGGTCAATCTTTCTAGAACCTTACCTCCTGATAAGAAATCAGAATATATCAAACTGTTCAAAGAGTTTCAGGATGTGTTTTCCTGGAGCTATGAGGACCTTAAATCCTATGATACTACAGTTATCCAGCACACAACACCCCTGAAAGAAAACCAAAAACCCTTTAAACAGAAACTAAGAAGAGTGAATCCAGTGCTTCTTCCCCTAATAGAAAAAGAAGTAAAACGAATGTATGAAGCTGAGATTATTGCTCCCATAAGGTTTTCTGAATGGATTTCTAACCTTGTACCTACAAGAAAGAAAACTGGGGAGATAAGACTTTGTGTGGATCTGAGAAATTTAAACAAAGTCTCTCTCAAAGACCACTAGCCCTTTCCAAAAATGGATCACATCTTACAAAGGGTAGTGGGAGCTTCAAGGATCTCATTACTGGATGGTTTCTGAGGATTCAATCAAATCTTAGTTCACCCAGATGACCAAGATAAAACAACTTTCACCACACCTTGGGGAACTTTCAAATATGTTAAAATTCCTTTTGGACTCAAGAATGCCGGAGCCACATTTCAAAGGGCAATGGATATAGACTTTGCCAAAGAAATCCATGATTTCTTAGTCATATACCTTGATGACCTAACAACCTTCTCAAAATCAGACCAGGATCATTTAAAACACCTTAGACAAGTGTTCTTAATTTGCAGAAAGTATGGCATTTCTTTAAACCCAAAGAAATCACTATTTGGCCTGGAAGAAGGCAAACTCCTTGGTCATATAATTTCAAAAGATGGCATAAGAATTGACCCTGATATGATTCAAGCTATACTGCAAGTCCCCCATCCAAGAAACATCAAGGAATTACAAGCCTTTTTGGGAAAGATTAATTTCCTAAGAAGATTTATTCCTAACTTGGCTGAGCTGATAAGATTTTTGAACAATATGCTCAATAAAGATTCCAAGGTCAAATGGACAATTGAGGCTAAACAAGCTTTTGAAGAAATCAAGATAGCCCTGACAAAAACACCTGTGCTTACAAGCCCTAGTTTTGATAAAGATTTTATAATCTTCTCCTTTGCCTCTGAAAATACAATTGCTGTTGTCTTACTGCAAAAGGATGACTTGGGATGTGAAAAACCTATTGCCTTTTTCAGTAGAGCCCTTAGGGATTCCCCACTCAAGTACAAAATCATGGAAAAGCAAGCCTATGCCCTGGTAAAAGCCATAAAGGATTTCAGAGTTTATATCCTATACTCCCACATAGTTGCATTTGTGCCCAATGCAGTAGTCAAAGACATCTTAACTCAAGAGGGAATGGAAGGAAAGAGGGGTAAATGGATTGCCAATATTCTGGAATATGATATAGAAATCAAACCAACAAAACTTATAAAAGGACAAGGGCTAGCTAAACTAATGACTGAGACTAATTTCCAAGCCCTTGACATCAATGAACTGGATAAAAAACAGGAGATGGCGACTCCACAGATCAATCAAGCCTTTTTACAATCACCTTGGTATGCTGACATATGTTTTGTATTATTAAACCTGCAAGCTCCTCCAGGGTTATCCAGAACCAAGAACAGATTTCTAAAATTGAAGTCTGCAAAATTTTGTATCATAGACAATGTTTTATTTTGGAAAAATCATGAAGGTGTCATACTTAACTGCCTAACTTCAGATGAGGCTGATAAGGTCCTTAGAGAATTTCATGCAGGAGACTGTGGAGGGCACTTATATTGGAAATCCATAGTTGATAAAATCCTGAGGGCTGGATTTTATTGTCCCTCCCTGTATACTGATTCAAAAAAAATTGTAATGTCATGTCATAAATGTCAGATCTTTGAAGGGAAGAAAAAGTTACTTCCCTTGCCCTTCAGGCCCATTTCAACTGAAAAACCATTTCAACAATGGGGCTTAGAATTCATTGGGGAAATTCACCCTTCATCCTCAGCCAGCATAGATGGATCCTGACAGCTACTGATTACTTCACCAAATGGATAGAGGCCTTACCTTTTAGACAAGCAAATGATTCAATTATCATACAATTCCTAGAAACCAATATCTTGTCTAGATTTGGCTGCCCAGAGAAAATCATAACAGATAATGCAGCTGCCTTTAAATCCAAGAGAATGATCAACTTCTGTCACAAATATCATATCACCCTAGTTCATTCAACAGCCTATTACCCTCAAGGCAATGGCCTAGCTGAGTCCTCCAATAAAAGCCTAATCAACATCATTAAAAAGGTCTTGGAGGAGAACAAAAAGAATTGGCATAAGAAGCTGGTAAATGCACTATGGGCAGATAGGTTGACCACTAAAAGATCTATTGGTACTAGCCCATATGAGTTGGTATATGGCCTGGAAGCTGTGTTCCCATCATCCCTTGGGATCCTTGTGATCAAATTGCTGCAGGAAATACAGGCTGAACCCAATGATATCCAGAGAAGGATCAATCAAACAATTCACTTACAACAAACAAGGGAAGAAGTGTATCATAGAACCCAGGTTCTACAAGAGAAGCTTAAAAAGGTGTTTGACAAAAGAACAAAAGCTGATGACTTTTTCATAGGAAACAAAGTATTGAAATGGGACTCTAGGAGGGAAGACAAAGGAAAGCATGGCAAATTTGACTTTCTGTGGAAAGGGCCATTTGTAATTCAAGCTGTGCAAGACAACAATACCTTTTTTCTCAAGAGTCTAGATGAGTCAAACAATGATGAAGGCCCAGTGAATGGGAGGATGCTCAAACACTACTATGATCCATGAGCATAGTAATAGCCACATATTTTACATAAATATCTATATTTTCAAGCATTTTTCTTTTTTTTCCCAACAAATATATAGAAGAGCAACTACAATAGATTTTGAAGAAAGGTCAGCAAAACCATATCAAAAATGACATAGATACTTGAAAAGCTCCATGAACAGAATTGAGCAAGGTCTTCAGGGCAGAGAACAAATGATAGGCAGTGATACATATTAGCAAGACATAAAATGCTAATCCTTGCACAAGTGAGGCCATTTGACCTGCTGTTCTTGGCTTTCCACCAGGAAAAGCCATACCCAAGTGGAGCCACTGTTAGGTTCCTATACCAATAGGTTTCATCTTTCATGATTGACAGTGGAAGGGCTAAATATGTTCATCATTGCAGGCTGCAAAGGTTCCATATTTTGTGTACATGCTATGAAAATTAAAAAATGAAAAGAGGGTTTGCCTTAAAAGAATAATCAAAAGGCAAGAAAATCAAATGGTCAAAGAGAAAAGTGAAAATGAACCCCAAACTAAAGACCAGGAAAGTGGCCAGTCAAAATACCACTACTATCTTTTGGGCAGTATCATACTCTACAAATACTACTGCTAATCATACTTGATGGGTGGCCCAATAGTCTAAACTGGACCATGCCATGTTTAAATTGCTTGTTGCAGAATAGAGAATGTTTCCTGTCCAAACAGCTCAAGCTTGGCAGATGACTAGCTAGGTAGAGAAATGGAGGAGCCCAACTGCTTAATCTGGGTCCTTGGTGGAAGAGATAAGGGTACATTTTAGATAGGAGGGCAGTCAAAAGAAAAAAGAGAACAATCAGGGTCTGCTAATTGAAGTGCACCCACTTCAAATGAAGAAAAAATGTTAGAATTACTAGGATGGGTAAGTAGTGCAAGGTTGCAGAAATGGAGGGCCATCACCAATTGGCTTATTAGGTGCAAAGACTCATGCCACTCAGGGTATTGGCATCAAAACAGAGAGTGGAGGACAAAACATTGGAAGCATGTCTAATTTCCCCCATTTCCCCCAAACATCATTTACTAAACACCCCCAAGGGCCTTGAGATTTGCTCAAGTGTCCAGTTCCACTTCAGTTCATGACAAGCTACTGGGTCAAACCATGAAGTTTAATCAAGAAAAGAAGCCACATTTTTTGTGTAAAAAATCTTTCTTATCATTTCATTTATCTTCAATTCCTAAGTTTTACCTCTTAGAACTTAGTCTTTATACCTTCACTCACCCCACAAAGTCATATTAACCACTAATGTACTATTTAGCTCCCTAACTCCCCCCTTTCCCTAATTCTATTAGAATCTATGAAAAATTTCCCAAAAAATATGTATAAATACCCTCCCCCTAGCACTATAGCTATATAACCCTTCCTTGCGAAATATTAACCTATCAGGGGTTAGTATTAGCCCCCCTTTGACCCTAAAAACTATGGTTTTTGTCAAAAAACTATGGTCAAAAATAATAAAAAAATCAAAATCCCCGCCCTTGCTAAACCTCCCTACCCCTTTTCCGCGCTGAAATTAATGTTTACAATGTTTTTTATTAAAAAACATTAATTATTTAACCCAAAAACCCAAATCCTAATGTTATTACCCACCCCCACGCCCGATTTATTTAAATCTATTAAATTATTGGGCGGGTCCCCCTTACCTTAACGTGCCGTCACATCAGGTTCACTGCCCACCGCCCGATCACCGACCCCACCCATCCAACGGTGGGCGGTCATTTTCAGATCAAAGGTGCCTGACCTTTCGCGTCTGGGGGATTGGCGGTATTCCCGCCGTACCCCCGCCACACGTCGGCCTCCCGCATTGTTCGGAGCCCCCTCCCCTTAATACCGCTTACCACCTCAGGGGCCTCCGGGGAATCCGCTTACTGCCCGTCCCCCGCGCTGACATCACGCCCCCATCAGCATGACGTCACCCCGCCTGTTCCACCACCGTGCCTCCACGTCACCTCCACGTAGCCTGGTCACACGTCCGCCCCGCCACCATGTCACTGCCACCTGGGCACCCACGTCAGCTGCCACGTCACCCTGCCATACCCAGGCCCATGATGACGTCAGCACCAAAAAGGCGCCAAAGGGCCAAAAATGCATAAAAAGACGCGAATTAGTTGTTATTCTTCATTCTTATTCGTTGTTTCTGGAGCTCCTCTGCATATGAAAACAACGTTCAATGGTCGAAATCCAAATTTCACCCGCCAAAGTTGTTGCCGCCCACATTGTCGACCCAAGTGCCTGCAATTAGTCCAGTTTGATGCCTCCTACGCCATAAAAACCAGGTATTTTCCACAGGCGACCTTCTTTACCCACAGTTCTCCTATTTTTTCTCCTAATTTCCTGCAAAAGAACTCTGCTAAAAATCCTCACTGCTAAATTGTCCACTAAGAATACTTAAGAACCTGGTAAAACCCCTCCACGACAAAACTATGGAAGAAACCCATGCCCTTCTGCAAATTCACCATAAAAGCAATCAGAGAAGCCGAGCTACCAGCTAAAAACAAATACAGAAGTTCCCTCATTCCTGTTATAGCAAAACTCCCTTGAAAAACCAGCTAATTAGCTCAAACACACTCTGGTCCTTCAAAATAGAGTGCCCCACAGTTCATTAAACCTGTAAGAGTCTCCTTACACTGTCAAGCTGCTCCCTGCCAGACAGAATTTAGCAGGCATTCCTCAGCCGTTGTACCAAACATAAAAAATCAAGTAAAACATCCAAGTTGAAACCAGACATGGCCACTCCATCTGCACTGGATGTAGCTCCTGTGAATCCACCAAATAAAGAACTGGAAGTTATGCCACTGGTAGACAGTGATTTCCTCATTACAGAGTTTGTGGGAGAGAGGAACCACTTACAGACCTTCTGCCAGCTAAGGAACAGTCACTTAGACAACAGTGACATGTATGGCATCTGGGAATCCAATCTGCCCACCTACTTCCTGCCATATGTGAATATTTTCCCTGAAATCATTCACCTCTATGCAGAAAACTATGACCAGAAGCTCAGAGTTGTGAAGTCTCCATCTGGGAGCATCCTCTTCTACATAACACCAGATTCCATCAATCAAATGTTGAACTACAAGCAAACCCAGCTGCTATACCCATTCTCCATTAAGTACTTGTTGGATGAGGGCTCCAAGCTCTCTAGCACTGACATTGCTGCAGTAGCCAAGAATTTCATGAAGGCAAACTGCCAACCTTCTGGGCCACCTCCTTTTTCATATGCAAATTTCAATGAGGTAGGCAAGCTGCTGGTGGATATGTTAACCTCTGTGCTGGGGTTCACCACAAATGAGCATGTTTATGAAACTGTGCTGGTCATGCTATCTGCATATAGCCTTAAGAAACCCCCTGCTGTGAAGTACAATTATGCCAAGTATATTTCCAACAAGATGCATGACCAATTGTCAAGGTTGAATAGGGAGGCAATATTTAAGTATTCATCATACATCTATCACCTGTTCATGTATTATCAAACAGATTGCTTCCAGTGTCCAATCAAGAAGCTAGACTCACAGGGTGAGAGGAGGTCTGTTATCTTCTGGTCTTTAGTCTTCCACGAAGTCCAGAATTCCCCCAATTCATACTATGAATTTATTGACCAGTTTGTATATCTAGTCACATGCCTCTTAAAGAGGAATCCTCCTGCCAGATTGTCCAAAGATATGCAGAAAATCTTACAGCTATCCAGGAGTTACAAAATAGGTGATTGGTACTTGTACCAAAATAACACAGTTATCGGAATATATGGTTGAGAGCTCTGTCCCTACAAGCTCCCAAAATATGTGCCTATGAGGTTGTTTTCCCTGGAATACTATAGACAACTCATAAACTATGATCTTACACACTTCCACAGTGCCAAGAAGAAATCCAACCTAAAGTTCAGAGACCACCTAGGCCCATTTGTCATGAATAAGAAAGATGGTTGGCAAGAAGCTGATCAAATACTGGGGCAACAGCTCAAACTCAAAAGAAGCTTCTGGTGGGTCCCTTATGACCCTAAAGGTTTCATCAGTGCTAGGAGGGTCAAGTATAGGCTGCTAGCCTAAAAGCATTGCCCATGACCACAAATACAACACTTTTCCAACCAAGATGAATGGGTACCTGAATCAATAGTAGAAGAATTGACCCAGGAAAAAAAAATGGAGCAGACTGTGAAAGATTTGGAAAAAACTCTTGACTTGGATTCTTGTCAACAGGTCTTGTTCAAACAACCAGTCCAAGTAGGAGAAGGCACTTCTACTGCTCCAGCTGCACAGAACACCCAACAAGCTCCTGCAACAACCACTACATCAAAGGGTAAAGAAATAATGGATGAACAACAACAGACAGAGACAGGGTAGCCCAGCACCTCAAAGGATCAGACTCAAGGGCAAGCCCCTTCACAGCAAACTGGACCACCCCAAATCCCAGTTCTGCAAACTCCTCTCAATGAAGAGAGAGGAAAAAATAGAGATAGAGAGGAGGTCACACCTCCAACAGGGTCAACACAGCAACCAGAAGCCAAGAGGCCAAGGATTGACCCTGAAACAGAGGAGGGAGATATCAGTGAGGAAAGGATAGAAAGCCACAGCAGAGAAAGGCAATCAAGCCAGCAGATTGCCACTCGCTCATTTCAGCTAGAACAGGCCATACAACACACCACAGAGGTATCCTCCTCAAGACAGCAGGGCAAGAAACCAGCTGCAATCAAAGAAGGCTTCATAGAGATCAAGGCACAGAATGAGTTGTTGAGAGTGCAGCTATATGATCAATTCTTGAAGACAACTCCAGCCAAAAAACAAAGATTGATGGCTGCCTATGATCTTAAAGAGGAAAAAATGATTTTTACTCATTTAAAGCCCAAAGTCCCACATCCCAAAACCTCTGCAGATTACTATAGAACAAACTTGGAGGTATTTTCTAAAGACATACACCCCATGGATCAGATTGAGCTGCACAAACAGACTGGGGAAATGGTGTATGCAACACTTGCAGACAGGGCCATGCTTGCCCATCAGTTAAAAGAAGCCTTTAAGAACACAAATACACAGCTTGATTTGGAAAGGTTGTCTTCCTCTGCAAAAGACAATAGAATAAAGACTTTGGAAGACATAATCATTGATCTGGGACATGACCCAAAGGATCCAAAGGGTGTTAGGGCCCTTATGAAGAAAAAAGAGGAAGACATTGCTGCACTAAGAAAGCAGGCAAAATTGCCTCCTACCATTCACCCTCAAACAACAGAACTTGCACAAGAAAAGCAAGTAGATGATGCCATGGAGCTACTTCTAGTGATGAATCAAAGAGTATTGCAAATGGAAGTAGAATTAGAGAAGGCATTGCAGGACAAGCAAGGGGAGTGAGCCTCCCAGCCCCCTCAAACATAAAAAACTCTTGGACCTGTCCCTCCTACACAAGCAGCAGCAGCCCCTCCTGCTATTCCAGCACCAACCACAATGACATCAACAACAGGAGCAACAACAGAAGCAACAGCAGCAGCAGAATCCAGCATGAGCATGGAGGACTTGATGAAAGCTGTCAAAGAGCTTGAGACTCAAGTAACAGAAATAAATGAAGCCAAGGATAGACTGGCCAAGATAGATACCAGCTATGATAAATCCAAGATGACAGTAGCAGAGAAACAAAGAGAAATAAAGGCCTTAGAGGCCAAAGTAAAAACTCTGGAAAATGAATTGCTCCTGGGTAAGACCTTAGCAGAAATAAAGAAGATAATTTGGGCCAAAATTGGCCAATAAATACAGGACCAATGGAGGTCAATCCAGGCAATCTATGAGTAGGTTGAACTAATAGGCATGGCTCATGTGGAGATACAAAGAGCCAGAACAGCACTGGGAATCATGCCTGAGCAGGGCAATAAAATGATACACTTCCTCAATAACTGCACTAGGGAGTAGTTGGCAGCTCTAGAAATAAACAGCAGAACAGATACAATCTTGACAGCTAAGAAAGTGCTAACCTTGAGGAACTTCACTCAAACTCTGGAGAGAAAATGTCAGGAAATGAAAGCAGAAATTGATGAATTCAGGACAAAAATGACAATATTACAGGATAAAGGATTGCCAAGCCTAGTGACTGGCACAGGACATCTGCTGTCATATAACCAGTATATGACAAGGATCAATAATTATGTTGAAAATCAAATAACAGCATCCAACAGCTCCACAGAAGAAGCAGGGCCTCCCTCTGGGCAGTCTCTGTATAAAAAGTTAGAAAATCTATTTTTTATTGAGCATGAGATAAATCATCTGTTTGAGGTGCCTCCAAACTTCTACAGATATACAGAGGCAGATGAAACACTGGTGAAAATAAGGAGGCATCAGCTACCTCCAGCTGATTGGTGGCAGGCAATGCTGGAAATTCTACCCAGATAATGCCACTATGTTATTCCTTTTTGAGAAAAATCAAGTCTCTGTCATGGTACAGGTCAACAGACAGATAAGAACATAGGTATCACAGGGAGCATCCGTACAAGTGACTCACCAATGCACCCAGACAACAGGCTCAATTAATGCAGAGTTAAAGGCACAGCTATAGCCCACTTTCCTGAGCCATAAAGTCAAAAGCTGTCTAATAGAAAGATAACTGCCATCTCAGCATTAAATGCTGGAGTTATGTTTTTCATTTACTTTTTGTAAGAGAGTTGGTGGTGCAATTTATTGCACAATAACTCACCATTGAGATATTTTGTATCCTATTTTGTATATATATCCCCTCAGAGAATGTATTGAGGGTCGGTTGTAGTGATATTCTTTCTGAAGTGCTCTATTGTATACTTGAGACAATTTTGATAATACAAATTGCTGGTGGAGTCTCCTGGTTCTTATGCTGTCTGATAATGGAAATGAATAGCTCTGTTATGTTGCAGAATTCCTGTGTCATTTGCTGGAGAAATGAATTTTTCTGAACTATGTATGTGTTTTCTGTTTATTCCATAACTCTTATGTTTTCATGATCATAGTAAATAGAGAAAAAGAATAGCCTAGGATTTGTTTTGAACACCCTATGCTCTCAATCTCTATTTCTAAATATGTTTTCTTTTGGATTAGCCATGGATATGAATTCTTGATTGCTCATGTCTAAACTAATTCGATCATCGTGAATATTGTTTAAGAATTCTTAACTGCTCTTAAGCAATACTTTCATTTTCCCCTTGTTAGCATAATGAAATATTTTTAGTTTCCTTTCACTCACTAATTCCATAACTTCATCAAAAAATTTGGTAAATTGCTTCACATATGCCCATCTGGCTCTGCAGCAACACTCTGCCTTGATAAACATACTTCAGCAGCACAATACCTCAACTCCATTGCCCGATGGACCAAACTGTTCCATGATCTATATTTCAGCTCTATCTAGATTCACCAACCCACCAAACTCAAACAAAACAGCACACCATAACTAGCCTAAAATCATCCATCAACAAAGCTAAATTATAAAGAGAGAGCCCTCTCTGGTTACAGGTAGGCTAGACTGTAGCTAAAAGATTGGTCAGTGGTTACCTCGGCCGTATTCCCTTTAGGAAGCAGGGAACAACCTGAGTGTTAACATTAAATGGCGACTCCACTAGGGACTTATGTCAAATTACCAAGTGAAAGGAAATAAGCTTCCTGTTTAAACCCTATCATAAGATACTAAGGAAAGAGAACTCAGAAGCTGGCTCCAAAGAATAAATCTCGTTACACTAGGTCCAATCCTGACCCTAATCCCCCAGCTATCTTTGAAAACCCCAATTTAATCCCCAAAATATTAAAAAAGCGAGAGCAGCTAGGGGAGCTCTCAGATTCAGATACAGAACCAAATCAGCAGAGCTATATTCCTACTCCCGTCAAAGCATCAGTTCACCCTCACACTATCCCTACTTATCCTAGTTCCTCATCCACTTCCCAAGGCAATTTCCCCACTCCTCCATCCCCAACACACCCTACTCCTATTATCCCTATTGTTCCAGCTGTTCCACTCCTTCTTGCTGTCCCTTTTATCCCTGCAAATATGGCTAGATATGCTCCTTTACACCTGCCTGCAAATCCAGGGGCAATGCCCCAAGACTATCAAGGAAAAATCACTTACTTTGATGGCACTAGCACTTATATAGCCCAACAACACGCCAAGAGGACGCAGGACTATTTTGAGAACTATGAGATAGATGATGAAGATGTAAGAATGAAAATTTTTGTGCAAAGTTTGACAGGGGATGTAAGGAATTGGTTTAGGTCTCTAGCTGCAAACTCTATAGTCAATCCTGATGCCTTATACCTAAGTTTTTTAAACAGATGGGAAAAGAAGAAAGACCCTCTACAGATACTAATAGAGTATGATAACTTAAGGTCCACAAGAAACTGTTCAAGATCACTGTGCTAGGTTCAACAATGTATATAACGCCATCCCTCAAAACTTGAGACCTCCACCTGATCTGGCCTTGATCAAATTCCCGGATGGATTTGATTTGGACATGGCATATCAATTAAGAGAAAGAGCACCTCCAAGTCTTTCAGACATGCAGAATATAGCTGTAAGTGTGGAGGCAAACCTGATTGCCAAGAGAACCAGAGCAAAAAATGAGAGAAGAATAACATTTAAAGAGGAACCCTCAACCTTTGACCAAAATCTAGATGCAATCATGAAGGGTATGGAGAGGTTGGGAGATAGAGTTGAGACCATGGAGAGAAAGTCCTCTTGGGAAGGGCAAACATGCAACACCACTAGGAATCCCAATTTTAGAAAAAACCAAAACCCAAATGCTGGAAGGACTGGTCTTGATCAAAATATCAGACCTCCATTTCAAGAAAACTATGCAGAGGCCTCAACCACTAGTGAACAAATAGAAGATCCCCACATCAATCTAATGGGTTTGGACAGTGAACAACAAGTATTCTTAACACAAGATGATCAACAAGCCCAAGAATACAATCAATTCCAAGCAAAATCTGGTGAGTCATTTGATTTCAGAGAAGGGTATGACACAACAGTCTATGAAGTACACAAACAATACAAGTTAAGAAGTAGAACCATAGATGTACTTGAGAATACCAAACAAACAAACACCAAACTTCCCAAAAAATCTAGTGATGAAGCCATTTCAACAGAGTCCTCAGATAAAAAAGTCCAAAGGGAAGTCACAGTGGAAGATATATCTAATGTACAGCCTCCAGTAAAACCTACACCTACACCACTTCTTCCAACAGAAATCTTGGGCAGACCTCTAGAAAACAGACCCAATCCAAGCATACCCCAAAATAGTGTACCTGACCAAGACAAGGTCACCTAAAATTTAGCAGAGAAAGAAAAACTTGCTGCTCACAATATAAAAGTTCAGATCGAAAAACCTCTCAATCTAGAAACAGAAATTGGCAAACTGAAAATAGCAATTCCTCTTTCTGAACTGGCCAAGCATGAGGTCTTCAGACAACAAATTAATAGATCATTGCAAGTATCAGAGAATAGGGATGGAGTTAATATTCTGGATGACCAACCAGAGCTGATTTTTGGCTCAGAAGTCAATGGCAAATCAGTGGATGGAGGGACTCCTCCATTCTATGTAAGCCTAAACATTCATGACAAAGTACTACACAATGCCATGTTTGACTCAGGGGCCTCTCATAACCTAATGCCCAAATCAGTAATGCAAAAACTTGAATTAGATATCACCAGACCCTATAAAGATTTGTTTTCATTTGATTCAAGCTAGGTGAGATGTTTAGGCCTGATCAAAGACCTTTGTGTATCCCTAGTCCAATATCCAGCCAAAACAATTCTAATGGATGTAGTAGTAGCTGACATTCCACCCAAATATGGTATGCTCTTATCAAGATCATGGGGAGCCAAACTCCAAGGATCTCTGTAACTAGACATGTCATATGCTACAATCTCAGTCTTTGGCCAGCCAAAGAGACTGTACCGAGAAACACTGATGAAATATGTGGTCAGCAGTCAGGAGAAGCCCCAAAACTTCCCAATCTACTCCATTCATTCAGACATCGACTCACTCATACTATACAATGCTGATATGTGTCCAAAAACTGAGGTCAAGCTCCTAAAAACGACAGAAACCAGGCATATGAATGAACAATCCATAGCTCCAGATCAAAAGATCACTGATGTAATCAAACCAACAGAGTCTGCGGATAGATCACAAGAATCACCAAAACTAGACCTGCCCACTGAACAAGTCTATAAATCCATTGAAAGAAACATTGATCAAGAGACCTTGTGGTATTTAGAATTTGATGGGTCAGTAAATAAGCTAGGAGCAGGAGCAGGGGTCTGGATACACAATACTCAAAATGACCAGGCTCTGGGTCATGCATATAGGCTTAACTTCAGATGTACAAATAACATGGCTGAATATGAAGCCCTTTTACTAGGTCTCAAACTGATTAAGAGTCTAGGAGTGACCAAAGTTTCCATATTGGGTGATTCAGACCTAATTATACAACAGATAAAGGGAACTTTTGTCACAAATGATCTCAGGTTAAGGTCTTATAGGATATCAGTGACAGAGTTTCTCAACAACTTCCTGGGATATCAGCTCACCAAAGTACCTAGGAGCCACAACTTGCATGCTCATAGTTTGGCAACTTTTGCAAGCACCTGTAAACTTCCTTTTGGGCCTAACCACCAGTTCACTGCTGAGATTAAACACAGGCCTTCTGTCCCAGAAAATGTAGATAATTGGCAAGTATTTGAGAATGATACTCAGATAAACAATTTTTTGACCATGAAGGAGTAATTCTCAAACTTAAACATTGACACAAGAATTAGGGATGATCAGCACCAAACTGATGAACTGAACACAAGTATATCAGCTGAAACAACATATCTGATATTACATCCTACAACATTTGACTTTGCCAATTTACAGAAGCTAAAATTAACAGATCTTGATGAAATTATTGAAGAAGAAATTGAAGTAATTCAACTAAAGGATAATTTCTTGCCCACAGGTCTTAGTTCTTTAGAAGACATTTTTGATTCAAATGATCTCCCTAAGAGACCAAAGATGCAACCCATCAATGCAGAAATAGAGGAGTGTAATATTGGGACCAATGAAATCCCAAAATGGTCAAGCTTTCTAGAAACTTACCTCCTGATAAGAAATCAGAATATATTAAACTGTTCAAAGAATTTCAAGATGTGTTTTCCTAGAGTTATGAGGACCTTAAATCCTATGATACTACAGTTATCCAGCACACAATACCCCTGAAAGAAAACCAGAAACCCTTTAAATAGAAACTGAGAAGAGTGAATCTAGTTCTTCTTGACCTAATTGAAAAGGAAGTAAAATGAATGTATGAAACTGGGATCATTGCACCTATAAGATTTTCTGAATGGATTTCTAACCTTGTACCTACAAGAAAGAAAACTGGGGAGATAAGACTTTGTGTTGATCTGATAAATTTAAACAAAGTCTCTCTCAAAGACCACTACCCCTTGCCAAAAATGGATCACATCTTACAAAGGGTAGTGGGAGCTTCAAGGATCTCACTACTGGATGGCTTCTCAGGATTCAATCAAATTTTAGTTCACCCAGATGATCAAGATAAAACAACTTTCACCACACCTTGGGGAACTTTCAAATATGTCAAAATGCCTTTTAGACTCAAGAATGCTGGAGCCACATTTCAAAGGGCAATGGACATAGCGTTTGCTAAAGAAATCCATGATTTCTTAGACATATACCTTGATGATCTAACAACCTTCTCAAAATCAGACCAAGAACATTTAAAAACACCTCAGACAAGTGTTCTTAATTTGCAGAAAGTATGGAATTTCTTTGAACCCAAAGAAATCACTATTTGGATTAGAAGAAGGCAAACTCCTAGGTCATATAATTTCAAAAGATGGCATAAGAATTGACCCTAATAGGATTCAAGCTATACTTTAGGTTCCCCATCCAAGAAACATCAAAGAGTTGCAAGCCTTTTTAGGAAAAATTAATTTCCTAAGAGGATTTATTCCTAACTTGGCTGAGCTGATAAGATTGTTGAACAATATGCTCAAGAAAGATTCCAAGGTCAAATGGACAGTTGAGGCTAAACAAGCTTTTTAAGAAATCAAGATAGCTTTAACAAAAACACCTGTTCTTACAAGCCCTAGTTTTGATAGAGATTTTATAATCTTCTCCTTTGCTTTTGAACATACAATTGTTGTTGTCTTACTGCAAAAGGATGACTTGGGATGTGAAAAACCTATTGCCTTTTTTAGTAGAGCCCTTAGGGATGCCCCACTCAAGTACAAGATCATGGAAAAGCAAGCATATGCCCTTGTCAAAGCCATAAAGGATTTCAGAGTTTATATATTATACTCTCACATAGTTGCATATGTGCCCAATGCAGTAGTCAAAGACATTTTAACTCAAGAGGGAATTGAAGGCAAGAGGGGAAAATGGATTGCCAACATTCTGGAATATGATATAGAAATCAAACAAAAAAAACTTATAAAAGGACAAGGGCTAGTTAAACTAATGACTGAAACTAATTTCCAAGCCCTTGACATCAATGAACTGGATAACGAACAGGAGATGGTGACTCCACAGATCAATCAAGCCTTTTTACAATCACCTTGGTATGCTGACATATGTTTTGTATTATTAAACCTGCAAGCTCCTCCAGGGTTATCCAGAACCAAAAAGAGATTTCTAAAATTGAAATCTTCAAAATTTTGTATCATAGACAATATTTTATTTTGGAAAAATCATGAAGGTGTCCTGCTTAACTGCCTAACTTCAGATGAAGCTGATAAGGTCCTTAGAGAATTTCATGCAGGAGATTGTGGAGGGCACTTATATTGGAAATCCACAGCTGATAAAATCCTGAGGGCTGGATTTTATTGGCCCTCCCTGTTAACTGATTCAAAAAAATTTGTAATGTCATGTCATAAATGTCAGATCTTTGAAGGGAAGAAAAAGTTGCTTCCCTTACCCTTCAAGCCCATTCCAACTGAAAAACCATTTCAACAATGGGGCTTAGACTTCATTGGGGAAATCCACCCTTCATCCTCAGGCCAACATAGATGGATCCTGACAGCTATTGATTACTTCAACAAATGGATAGAGGCTATACCTTGCAGACAAGCAAATGACTCAACTATTATACAATTCCTAGAAACCAATATCTTGTCTAGATTTGGCTGCCCAGAGAAAATCATAACAGATAATGTAGCTGCCTCTAAATCCAAGAGAATGATCATCTTCTGTCACAAATATCATATCACCCTAGGTCATTCAACAGCCTATTACCCTCAAGGCAATGGCCTAGCTGAGTCCTCCAATAAAAGCCTCATCAACATCATTAAAAAGGTCTTGGAGGAGAACAAAAAGAATTGGCATAAAAAGCTGGTAAATGCACTATGGGAAGATAGGTTGACCACCAAAAGATCTATTGGTACTAGCCCATATGAGTTGGTGTATGGCCTGGAAGCTGTGTTCCCATCATCTCTTGGGATCCTTGTGATCAAATTGCTGCAGGAAATACAGGCTGAACCCAATGATATCCAGAGGAGGATCAATCAAACAATTCACTTACATCAAACAAGGGAAGAAGTGTATCAGAGAACCTAGGTTCTACAAGAGAAACTGAAAAAGGTGTTTGACAAAAGAACAAAAGCTGAAGACTTTTTCATAGGGAACAAAGTATTGAAATGGGAGTCTAGGAGGGAAGACAAAGGAAAGCATGACAAATTTGACTTTCTGTGGAAAGGACCATTTGTAATTCAAGTTGTGCAAGGCAATAACACCTTTTTTCTAAAGAGTTTGGATGAGTCAAATAATGATGAAGGCCCAGTGAATGGGAGAATGCTCAAGCACTATTATGACCCATTAGCATAGCACAGTCACATATTGTACATAAATATCTATATTTTCAGCATTTTTTCTTTCTTACATCAGATAGATAAAAGAACAACCACAACAGATTTTGAAGAATGATCAGCAAAACCATATAAAAAATGACATAAATTCTTGAAGAGCCCCATAAATAAATTTAAGGAAGGTCTATAGAACAGAGAACCAATGATAAGCAGTGATACAGGTCAGTAAAACACCAAGTGGTAATTCTTGTACAAAGGAGGTCATGAGGCACTGCATATCAGCTCATTAGATTCAGATCAAAAGTGTCAATACTGAAGGGGATTCACTGCAGTGAAGAAAGGAAAATAAGGCCATCTGACCTACTATTCTTGGCTTTCCTCCAGGAAAAGCAATCCCCAAGTGGAGCCACTGTTAGGTTCCTATACCAATAGGTTTCATCTTTCATGATTGACAGTGGAAGGGCTAAATATGTTCATCATTGCAGGCTGCAAAGGTTCCATATTTGGTGTACATACTATGAAAATTAAAAAATGAAACGAGGGTATGCCTTAAAAGAATAATCAAAAGGCAAGAAAAACAAATGGTCAAAAGAAAAGTGAAAATGAACCCCAAACTAAAGAACAGGAAAGTGGCCAATCAAAATGCCACTACTATCTTTGGGCAGTATCATACTCTACAAATACTGCTGCTAATCATATTTAATGGATGGCCCAATAGCCTAATCTGGACCATGCCATGTTTAGATTTCTTGTTGCAGAATAGAGAATGTTTCCTGTCCAAACAGCTCAAGCTCGACAGATGACTAGCTAGGTAGAGAAATGAAGGAGCCCAACTGCTTAATCTGGGTCCTTGGAAGAAATAAGGGCACATTTAGATAGGAGGGCAGTCAAAAGAAAAGGAGAACAATTAGGGTCTGCTAATTCAAGTGCACCCACTTCAAGTGAAGAAAAAATGTTAGGATTACTAGGTTGGGTAAGTAGTGCAAGGTTGCAGAAATGAAGGGCCATCACCAATTGGCTTATCAAGTACAAGACTCATTCCATCTAGGATATTGGCATCAAAACAGAGGTTTGAGGACAAGACATTGGAAGCATGTCTAATTTCCCCTATTTTTCCCCAAACATCATTTACTAACATCCCCAAGGACCTTGAGATCTGCTCAAGTGTCGTGTTCCACTTCATTTCATGACAGAGTACCAGGTCAAACTATGAAGTTCAACCAAGGAAAAGAAGCCACTTTTTTTGTGTAAAAATCTTTACTCTCCTTTCATTTACCTACCATTCCTAAGTTTTACTTCTTAAAACTTAATCTTTGCCCCTACACTCACCTCACAATGTCATATTAACAACTAATATATTATTTAGCTCCCTAAGTCCCCCATTCTCTAATTCTATAAAGATCTATGAAAATTCCCAAAAAAATCTATATAAATACCCTCCCCCTAGCACTATAGCTATATAGCCCTCTCTTGGGGAATATCAACCCATCAGGGGTTAATATTAACCCTCTTTGACCATAAATTATGGTTTTTAATTAAAAATTATGGCTAAAAATAAAAAAATCAAATCCCCGCCCTCATTAACCCTTCCAACCCTTTTTCCGCTCTTAAAATTGTGTTTGTAATGTTTTTAAAATTAAAAAAATTATTAAACTTACTCGAAACCTAAGGTTAAAACCCCCCCCCGCGCTTGATTTATTTAAATCGATTAAATTAATAGGCGGGTCCCCCTGTTCTAACGCTCCGTTACATCACGA
The DNA here is from genome assembly GCA_000404065.3 of Pinus taeda. Classification (NCBI taxonomy): domain Eukaryota; kingdom Viridiplantae; phylum Streptophyta; class Pinopsida; order Pinales; family Pinaceae; genus Pinus; species Pinus taeda. Next base: position 57,656 of record APFE031087713.1, read on the forward strand.
TTTCCGCTAGCTGTCTGATCGTGGGCGATGTGATCAAACGACTAGCGGTCATTTTTACATAGAACGTGCCCGACCTTTTGCATCCGGGGGATTGGCGGTATTACTGTCGTACCCCCGCCACGTGTCAGCCTCCCGCACTGTTTGGAGCCCCCCCCCCCTTAAACCACTTACCACCTATGGGGCCTCCAGGGAAACCACTTATCGCCCATCCCCCTTCGCTGACGTCACACCCCCGTCAGCGTGACGTCACCTCACCTTTCTGCCACTACGCCTCCACGTCACCTCCACGTTGTCTGTCCACCCGCCTGCCCTGCCACCGTGTCACCGCCACCTGGCCACCCACGTCAGCTGCCACGTCATCTTGCCGTACCCGGACCCATGATGACATCAGCATGACATCATCACCAAAAAGGCGCCAAAGGGCCAAAAATGCATAAAAAGATGGGAAATGACCGTTGTTTTTCATTTTCAGTCATCGTTTCCGGAGCACTCTGCATGCAAAAAACGTCGTTCACTGCCGAAATCAAGAATTCACCCACCAAAGTTGCTGTCGCCCTCATCGTCGACCCAAATACCTACAACTGATCCAGCTTGACGCCTCCCGCACCGAGAAATCCAGGTATTTTCCGCAGGCGACCTATTTTACCCACATTTCTCCTATTTTTCTCCTAAATTCTTGTAAAGAAACTCTGCAAAAGATCCTCACAGATAAATTGTCCACTAAAACACGCAAAGACCTGATAAATTCCCTGCACCACAAGGCTCTGCAAGAAACCCGTGCCCTTCTACAAAATTCACCATAAAAACTAATTGGAGAAGCCGAGCTACCGGTTAAAAGCCCATAAAACTGCACATTCATCCCTGTTTTCAAAGTTCCCCCTGAAAAACCAGCTAATTAGCTCAAACACACTCTAGTTTCTTCCAACAGAGTGCCCCAAAGTTCATAAAAACTGTACGAGTTTCCTCATACTCTCAGGGCTGCTCACTGTCAAAAACAATTTAGTGGGCATTCCTCAGTCTTTGCACCAATCCTAAGCTCAAGCAAGTATCCAGTTAAAATCAAACATGGCCACTCCATCTGCACTGGATGTTGCTCTTGTCAATCCACCTAGTAAGGAGCTGGAAGCTATGCCACTTGTAGACAGTGATTTCCTCATTGTAGATTTTGTGGCAGAGAGGAACCACTTACAGACCTTCTGCCAATTAAGGAACAATCACTTGGACAACAGTGACATGTATGGCATCTGGGAGTCTAATCTGCCCACCTACTTCCTACCATCTGTAAATGTCTTTCCTGAAGTCATTCACCTCTGTGTAGAAAACTATGACCATAAGCTCAGAGCTGTAAAGTCTCCATCTGGGAGCATCCTCTTCTACATAGCACCAGACTCCATAAATCAGATGCTGAATTACAAACAAACCCAGCTGCTATACCCTTTTTCCATTAAGTACTTGCTGGATGAGGGCTCCAAGATCTCTAGCACAGACATTGCTGCAGTGGCCAAAACTTTCATGAAGGCAGAATGCCAACCTTCTGGGCCACCTCCTTTTTCATATGCTAATTTCAATGAGGTAGGAAAGCTGCTGGTGGACATGTTAACCTCTGTGTTGGGGTTCACCACAAATGAGCATGTTGACGAAACTGTGTTGGCCATGCTATCTGCATATAGCCTTGGGAAGCCTCCTGTTGTAAAATACAATTATGCCAAGTTTATTGCCAATAAGATACATGACCAACTGTTGAGGCTGGACAGGGAAGAAATATTCAAATATTCATCATACATCTACCACCTCTTCATGTACTATCAGACAGATTGCTTCCAGTGCCACATCAAGAAACTGGATTCACAGGGTGAGAGGAGATCTGTCATCTTCTAGTCTTCAGTTTTTCATCAAATCCAGAGCTCTCCCTACTCCTACTGTGAATTTATTGACCAGTTTGTCTATCTAGTTACATGCCTCTTGAAGAGGTCTCCTCCTGCCAGATTGTCCAAAGATATGCATAAAATCTTACAGCTGTCTAGGAACTACAAAATAGGTGATTGGTATTTATACCAAAATCACACAGTTATCAGAATCTATGGTTGTGAGCTCTGTCCCTACAGGCTCCCAAGGTATGTGCCTATGAGGTTGTTTGCCTTGGAATACTATAGGCAACTCATCAATTCTGACCTTACACACTTCCATAGTGCCAAGAAGAAAGCCAATCTAAAATTCAGAGACCACCTAGGCCCATTTATGATGAACAAGAAAGATGGTTGGCAAGAAGCTGATCAAATATTAGGGCAACAGCTTAAACTCAAAAGGAGCTTCTGGTGGGTCCCTTATGACCCTGAAGGCTTTATCAGTGCTAGGAGAGTCAAGTACGAGCTGTTAGCTTATAAACATTGCCCATACCCACAAATAGAACACTTTGCCAACCAAGATGAATGGGTGCCTGACACAATAGTAGAAGAATTTACTCAGGAAGAGAAAATGGAGCAGACTGTAAAAGATTTAGAGAAAACTCTTGACTTGGATTCTTGTCAAGAGGTCATATTCAAGCAACCAACCCAAGTAGGAGAAGGCACATCAACTGCTGCAGTTGCACAGACTACCCAGCAAGCATCTACAACCACCACTATAGCAAAAGGCAAAGAAATAATGGATGAACAGCAAGAGACAGAGGCAGGGCAGCCCAGTACCTCAAAGGATCAAACTCAAGGGCAAGCCCCTTTGCAGCAAACTGGACCACCCCAAATCCCAGTTTTGCAAACACCTCTCAATGAGGAGAGAGGAAAAAAGCGAGATAGAGAGGAGGTCACACCTCCAAGTGGGTCAACACAGCAACCAGAGGCCAAGAGGCCAAGAATTGACCCTGAAATAGAGGAAGAAGACATCAGTGAGGAAAGGGCATAAAGCTAAGACAAAGAAAGACAATCCAACCAACAGACTGCCACTAGCTAATTTCAGTTGGAACAGGCCATGCAGCAAGGCACAGAGGTATCCTCCTCAAGGCAGTAGGGCAAGCAACCAGCTGGTATCAAAGGGGGTTTCATGTAGATCAAGGCACAAAATGAATTGCTGAGAGTACAACTCTATGATCAATTCTTGAAGGCAACTCCCTCCAAAAAACAACGATTGATGGCAGCATACGACATCAAGGAGGACAAACTGATTTTTACTCATTTAAAGCCTAAAGTCCCACATCCCAAAACCTCTGCAGATTACTTAAGAACAAACTTGGAGGTCTTTTCTAAAGACATACACCCCATGGATCAGATAGATCTGCACAAGCAAACAGGGGAAATGGTGTATGCCACACTTGCAGACAGGGCCATGCTGGCCCATCAGTTAAAAGAACCACTGAAAAATACTAATACACAGTTGGATTTGGAAAGGATGTCTTCCCAGGCCAAGGACAACAGAATAAAGACATTTGAAGACATTATCATTGATCTAGGACATGATCCAAAAGATCCAAAGGGTGTTAGGGCCCTTATGAAAAAGGAGGAGGATGATATTGCTGCACTCAGAAAGCAGGCAAAATTGCCTCCAACCATTCACCGTGACACTGCAGAACTAGCACAAGAAAAACAGCTTGATGACACCATGGACTTACTCATGAAGATGAATCAAAGGATACTAGGGATGGAAGGAGAATTGGAGAAAGCATGGCAAGGAAGACAGAGAGAATCAGCCTCCCAGCCCCCTCAAACTTCTACAACTCTTGGCCCTGCCCCTCCTTCACAAGCAACAATAGCCCCTCCTGCCATTCCAGCACCAACCACAGCTACATCAGCAACAGGAGCAACAACAGAAGCAACAACAGCAGCAGAATCCAACATGAGTATGGAGGACTTGATGAAAGCTGTCAAAGAGCTTGAAACTCAAGTGACAGAAATAAATGAAGCCAAGGATAGACTGGCCAAGCTAGAGGCCAGCTATGACAAGTCCAAGATGACAGTGGCAGAAAAGCAGAGAGAAATAAAGGCCTTGGAGGCGAAAGTAAAAACTTTGGGAAAGGAATTGCTTCTAGGCAAGACCTTAGCAGAAATCAAGAAAAATATTTGGGCCAAAATTGGCCAATCAATACATGACCAATGCAGGTCAATCTAGGTAATACATGAACAAGTTGAACTGATAAGCATGGCTCATGTTGAAATACAAAGAGCCAGAACAACACTAGGAATCATGCCTGAGCAAGCCAATAAGATGATACATTTCCTCAATAATCACACTAGGGAGGAATTGGCAGCTCTAGATATAAACAGCAGAATAGACACCATCCTGACAGCTAAGAAAGTGCTAACTTTGAGGAATTTCACTAACACACTAGAAAGAAAATGTCAGGAAATGAAGGCAGAAATTGATGAATTCAGGGCAAAGATTACAGTGTTACAGGATAAAGGACTGCCAAGCCTAGTGATTGGCACAGGACAACTGTTGTCATATAACCAGTATATCACAAGGTTCAACAATTATGTTGAGAATCAAATAACAGCATCCAGCAGCTCCACAGAAGAAGCAGGTACTCCCTCTGGGCAGTCTCTGTATGACAAATTAGAAAATCTATTTTTTATTGAGCATGAGATAAATCATCTGTTTGAGGTGCCTCCAAACTTTTACAGATACACAGAAGAAGATGAAACACTGGTAAAAATAAGGAGACATCAGCTCCCTCTAGCTGATTGGTGGCAGACAATGCTGGAAATTCTGCCCAGATAATCCCATCATATTATTCCTTTTTGTGAAAATTCAGATCTCAGTCACTGTACAGGTCAGTAGAAAAATCAGCACGTAGGTATCATAGGAAGCATCTGTACAGTGACTCACCAAAGCACTCAGGCAGCAGGCTCAACCAACGCAGAATTAAAGGCACAGCTACACCCAACTTTCCTGAGCCAAAAAAGTCAAAAGTTGTCTGACAGAAAGATAGCTGCCATATCAACATTAAATGCTGTAGTTATTTCTTTCATTTACTTTTTGTAAGAGAGTTGGTGGTGCAATTTATTGCACAATAACTCACTATTGAGATATTTTGTATCCTATTTTTGTATATATATCCCCTCAAAGAACGTATTGAGGGTTGGTTATAGTGAAACTCTTTCAGAAGAGCTCTATTGTATACTTGAGACATTTTGCTAATACAAATTTCTGGTGGAGTTTCTGGTTCTTATGTTGTCTGAAAGTGGAAATGAATGGCCCTATTGTGTTGCAGAATTCCTGTGCCATGTGCTGGAACAATAAGTAATTCTGAACTGTGTTCTTGTTTTTCTGTGTATGCCAAAATTCATATATGTTCATGATCATAGAAAATAGAGAAAAAGAATAGCTTAGGATTTGTTTGAATACACCCTATGCTCAATCTCTATTTCTTAATATGTTTTCTTCTGGATTAGCCATGGATATGAATTCTTAATTGCTCATGTCTAAACTGATTCTATCACTGCGAATATTGTTTAAGAATTCTTAACTGCTCTTAAGCAACATTCTCAGTTCTCCTTTGTTAGCATAGTGAAAGATTCTCAATTGCCTTTCACTCACTAATTCCATAATCTCATTTTATAATCTAAGAAATTGTTCCACAGATGCCTATCTGGCTTTGCATCAACACTCTGCCTTCAAAAACCTACTTCAGTAGCAAACTACCTGGACTCCATTGCCCAATGGCCCAAACTGTTTAGTAAATTATACCTCAGCTCTGGTTTGAATTCACCAACCAACCAAACTCAAACAAAACAACACACCATAACTAGCCTAAAATCATTCACCAAATAAAGCTAAATCATAAAGAGAGAGCCCTCTCTGGTTACAGGTAGGCTAGGACCTGTAACTAAAAGATTGGTTAGTGGTTACCTCGGCCGTATTCCCTATAGGAAGCAGGGAACAACCTGAGTGATAACAGTCACTATGACCATCAACAACAACATATTTTCTAGAAATGAAATCCAAAGGAGACTTAGGCAAGTATCCCAAATATGCTTGAAATGGTGATGTTTTAGTTAAATAGTGCTTGGCTTGGTTGTAAGCATGTTGAATATAGTGCAAATGTTCACCCCACAACTTATGATGCTTACTGCAATACCCATGGAGAAGAAGTATCACTATCCTGTTCACCACTTTTGTTTGACCATATGTTTGCGAATGAAATGTTGTACTGTTTTTCAATTTGGTGTCCATGAATCCCCACAAGCTTGACCAAAAATTCCCAACAAAGTGAGAATCTCGGTCAGTAACAATGGATGTGGGCAATCCAAAATGAAACCATACATTCTAAAAGAATAACTAAGTAGTTTGTTCAGCTATAATTTTCTTTTTACATGGCATCAAAGTACACATTTTGCTGAACGTATCCACAACTACATACAAATAATCATGACCTCTTTTATGACAATTGAAGACCTCCTACAAAATCCATAGAAACACTCTCCCACGATTGTGAAGGAACCGAAAGTTGGGTGTACAATCCTAACTTCTTATTGCTAGGCGTACTAACTACACATAATGAGCATCCTTTAATAAAACATGTGTTAGGCCCCTATACTACTAGTATAACCCCTTATTGTTGTTAGTACAACCCCTTATTATGTTGTTGTACCCATGTAGTCCCCATATTGTTACTATTGTGCCCCTTAGAAGTCCACTATTGTTATTATTATGCACTTACATTATTATTGTTATGTCGGCTCTAATTATATTATAACCCCTTAGACTCCTATATATAGAAAGGAGGTCTTGTCATTCGTATCATCCAAGAATTGTTCATTTGTGTAATGTAAAGGAGGTTGCCCCCTCAAATAGGCTGGATTCTAAGGCGTTCAACTATCTTTTCTATCTTTTTGTGAGTTGGTTTCCTAACATTTGGTATCAAAGCTTTGGATTCTAGGGTTTTGCTGCTCCAAACAGGTCATCGTGGCATTTGCGCTATAATTTTTTTTCTGTGATGCTTTAGACACTAAAAAAAAAACCATTTGGGCCAAAATCGTGATGCACCTCGGATCCGAATTTCAGAGCATTTCACGCTATATTTGTGGAGATATGATCTGAGGAAGTTAGCCTTTTTGCAGACTCCCAAATTTCATTCCAAACAGGTGACTTGGGGAAAATAGTCATAACTTTTGTTTTGAGCATCATATTGAAATTTCATAAGAAGTTACAGAAAGGGGACAGACTGTAGTTTCTTTTGTATATTTTTCAGATCCTAAGGTCAAAACAGTGACACGTGGCACTTCATACAAGTTCGCTCTTCTAAAAAGGTATATAATCAGGTCATCTTGGGAGATTGTGCATAACTCTTTCTTGGAGAATCTAAATTCGATCAGACTGGTGGCAGTGGAAAGAGGACACAGAGGGATACTATAGAGCACAATTTCAGAACTTAAAGATATGAAAGTATAGAGTTACAGTCGTTTCAAGATCAAGCTCCTAAAATCAAGAAAAAGCAAGGGTAGGAAGTTTGATGGCAACGATCCGGTAAATTGGATACTACAAATGGAGAAAAATTTTGATCTACATGGTGTACCAATATTACAAAAGGTATGTATTGCATCTTCATATTTAGAACAAGATCAATTTTTATGGCATAAAGGGCTTTGTTCTCGTAAACAACTTATTATGTGGTCAATTTTCATAAAGGAAATTATAGCTCATTATGAGAATACAAAGAGCAACACCTTCTTTAGAGCAACACCACAACAATTGGAAGAAAAAAGAGAAAAATGGCTTTGTTACAAAGTGCAAAGAAAAATTATGGCAACAAGGAATTCTACCCTTCACAACTATAAAGATGGAAGTATTGTTTCTCCTACCCTTCCAAAAACTACAAGGGTTACACCACAACAATTGGAAGAAAAAAGAGAAAAAGGGCTTTGTTACAATTGTGATAGCAAATGCACTAAAGGTCATAAGTGTGTTGAGAAAAAATTATTTTACATAGAGTATGAAGAGGAGGAAGAAAAGGATCAAGAAACATCAAAAGGAGAGGATATATGCCAGGATCCAACCCCAGAAAAAGAAGAAATGAATCCGACCATATCTTCTACAGCATTGGCAAGAATTACCACTCCTCAAACTCTCACGATAGAAGGACATATCAAGAAGAAAAATGTTCAAGAAGTGAAAGATCACATCAAGAAAGAAGAAATGAATGCAACCATATCTTGTAATGCATTGGCCATAATTACCACTCCTCAAACTATCCAGATAGAAGGACATATCAAGAAAAAAAATGTTCAAGAAGTGAAAGATCACATCGAGCATCAAGAAATGAATCCATCCATATCGTGTAAAGCATTGGAAGAAATTACCACTCCTAAAACTCTCAAGATACCAGGACATATCAAGGAGGAAAAGGTTCAAGCAGTGAAATATCACATCGAGCATTAACAACAAGTTCTCCAACTTTTAAAGGATAACACCACTTTGGTGAAAATTCGAATAAAACAATAGGTAGATCAACATCATAGTGAAAAATGTTTTGATGCAGGTGATTGGGTATTTTTACTGCTACATCTCAAGCAAGCTATTTATGAGAAGGAAACGTTGGCAATACTACATGCACTTAAGAAATGGAGACCTTACCAAATGGGAAGACATTTGAAGGTAAAAATGGATCATGATAGTCTTAAATACTTTTTAGAACAACTATTATCTTTAGAAAAACAGAAAAAATGGGTCACAAATATGTTGGGTTATGACTTTGACATCATCTATAGAAAAGGGAAGCAAAATTTTTGTTGCAGATGCACTCTCAAGAAAGGATGAGGATGTGGAAGCATTGTTTTGTGCTATTTCTATTATCCAACTAGATTAGATAAATAAAGCAAGGGATGAATGGAAGAAGGACGAAGAAGTATGGCCACTCATTCAAAAGTTACAGAAGATCCCAATTCAAACAATATTGCCACAACTTGAAGAGGAAGGAAAAATCATATTGGAACCTGGAGCAGTCACAGAAGCAAGAACCCGACAGCTATGAAATCGATCAATTTCAGAGTATCTCATCAAGTGGAAGAACTTACCCGCTGAAGATTCCACATGCGAGGACAAGAATTTTATACAGAAGCATAAAAAACTACTCAAGCGTTGAGGACAACAATTTTTGAAGGAGAGGGGCATGTTAGGCCCCTATACTACTAGTGTAACCCCTTATTGTTATTAGTACAACCCCCTTATTATGTTGCTGTATCCATGTAGTCCCCATATTGTTACTATTGTGCCCCATAGAAGCCCACTATTGTTATTATTCTGCCCTTACTTTATTATTGTTATGTCAGCTATGATTATATTATAACCCCTTAGACTCCTATATATAGAAAGGAGGTCTTGTCATTTGTATCATCCAAGAATTGTTCATTTGTGTAATGTAAAGGAGGTTGCCCCCTC
>APFE031087719.1:0-11207 GCA_000404065.3 Pinus taeda
ATATATATTGATAATTAGTTGGAGAGGACCATGTCTTCTCCCAAGTAAATGTGAGGGTACATTGGGGAATGTGAGATGAATATATATATTATTTGAAATAATGGAAGGAGACCATATCCTACCTAAAATTCAATTTGAGAAGGCAAGTTGGGAATTTGAATAATAGAAATCATGAATTTTATATTAGACAATAAATTTATAGTTTCCCAAATGAAGGTATTCATCAATATTTCTCAATATTTTCATAAACATTAATAAAATTTTGAAGGATAAGATTTAAGTGGGGCATTACGTACACCCCTCCTTCAGAAAACTTTGTCCCAAAGTTAGAATGAAAATATACAAGGAGTTCAAAAGCATAGCAAAGAAGAGAGAGTTATAGCAGTAAAATTTGATAAGTCAGACGATGACATTACTTCCCATCAAGAGTCTCCAACTGATCTATATCCCCCTATCCATCCTGACCTACTTCCGATCACACCTTATCCCTCCTCTGCTGCTTTATCAGTGGCAATGCCCATACTAACCACTGATAAAACCGATATGGTGGAAGCGCCAACTATATCGACCTAACTTCCCTAGCAGGCAACTGGCAATCATCATCACATGTCTAGGGGAGAGTTTCCACCACTTCCCTGCCACGATTCCAGGTTTCGGAGGATACATGATGGGAAATGTCTCCACCCCTCCTTCACAACTAGGGTCAATGCCCTAACACGGACCACACTACAGAGCTGGTTGGACTTGTCATTGAATAATCCAATCAAGTAGTCTTGCCACCTGCCATTTGCATTTTATTCATTTCATAAGAGTGCATATCAAGTAGATAGCAAATGTAATAGAACAATGTGCATTATACCTTCCCCATGAGATGTCTCGACCTTCCCTCAATGGAAGAGTAGCTCTCAACTATCATATAGTTCTTTCCCCCTTTCGGGTTAGCTCTCATTCATGCCTTTATATAACAAGAAGACATATAATCATCACATTATTGAGTCTAGTATCCACGTGTCAATTTTGTAGTTCATACTGGAAACAAATCATAATTTCACTAAGTCATTCCTTTAGATACATCATATCCACTTAAGCCATACATGAAACAACAACAGTTTTGATAAGTCATGCACTAGATAAATCATCAACAAGTAAGTCATACATTAGGTCATACATCAAAACATTTCCATCATCCAAATAAAATCTAAGTAGTTTCACGTGTTCAACCAAATGCATCAATATTACATAATGTTCATAAATAAATAACATGGAACTGCAAAATAGAACCTTAACATAGGTATCTGTCTAGTCAAAATGGGCATCACAGATGCTCAAAAAGTGAGCGGTAGTCACAACGCATAGTCTTTGCATCCTCCCAGGTAGTAGATACTGGGCTATACTTGTCCCACTGGACCTTAACTTAGTCCACCGTGCGACGTCTGAGCTGTCGAACCCTACGGTCCAATATGCGTAATGGTTCAACCACTACCAATGTCTGAGACCTGCAATTCCCTCCAATCCAGTTTGTGAGATTCATGAGAAACATAATGTCGTAAAATAGATACATGAAAAACATCATGAATTTTGTACAAATGGGGTGGCAGTATAGGACGATAGGCAATTGGTCCAATCTTCTGCTTGATCCTAAAAGGTCCTACTAATCAAGGTGACAATTTTGCCCCCTTCCCAAACCGAATGGTGCTTTTTTTCAGCCAAATACGAATAAAAAATTGGTCCCCTACTTCATAACTGCGATCAATCCTATGTGAATCTGCATAACTCTTCTATCTATATTGTGCTTCTTTTAACCTTTGTCGAACCTACTTTACCTGTTCCTCCATTTCTTGAACTAATTCAAGGCGAACCATCACTTGGTCCTCCAACTTTTCCCAACCCAATGGTGTCCTGCAAGGCCTTCCATATAAAGCTTGGTAAGGAGGCATCCCTATTGAACTATGATAACTGTTATTATAGGCAAACTCTATCAATGGTAAGTACCCTTCCCACTAAATCTTATTATCCATGACGTACATCCTAAGCATGTCCTCCAGAACCTAATTTACTCTTTCAGTCTGCCCATCTGTTTCTAGATGATATGTAGTGCTCAAGTTCAACTAAGTCCCTAGTGGTAACTGCAAACTTGTCCAAAACCTAGATGTAAATTGGGAGTCTCTATCAGAAATGATCTTTGTGGGCAATCCGTGTAGTCGAATAACTTCATTGACAAACACTCGCACCACATCCATAACATCGCAAGTGTCCCTTACTTGGATGAAATGGGCACTTTTGGTCAATTTATCAACTATAACCAATATAGCATTGTGCCTCTGCGAAGTGAGTGGCAAACCCACCACAAAATCCATCGAAATTACTTACCATTTAGATGTAGGGATGTCATGAGGTTGTATTAGTCCTACTAGATGGCGATGATCAGCCTTCACTCGCTGACATTCAAGACATTTGGCGACAAACTGGACTATGTCGTGCTTCATTCCTACCCAAAATAAGAGCTTCTTTGTGTCTACGTACATCTTCTTTACCCTAGGATGTGCACAATAGAGTGCTCTATGAGACTCTTCGAGGATGGTTTCTCTTATACCCCTTCCTTGGGTATGTACATTATCCCTTGGAATCTCAAGAGCCCATCTGGTTCAAGGACATATCCCTCAAACTTTGCTTCTACCTGTTTCCCATTCTAGATGGCTGAGATGACTTTTAGATACCAACTATCTTCAAAGAGTTTCTCCACTATCCGCTCCCTTAAATTTACCTTTAAGGCTAGTAGGGAGAAGGTTCATGGCCTCCTGCTTAGTGCATCCGCCATTACATTCTCCTTTCCCTTGATGTATGAGATTTCAAAATCATACTCAATCATGAATTCACTCCACCGCCTTTGTCTAGCGTTCAGATCTCTTTCAATAAAGATATGCTCCAGGCTTTGATGATCTGTTCTTAACTCAAATCTTCTCCCAATGAGGTAGTGTCTCCACAGCTTCAAGGCTAACATCACTGCTGCTAATTCTAAGTCATGGGTAGCATATAACTCTTCATGTTTCTTCAATTTTCTAGATGCGTAAGCTATTACTCCACCTTCTTGCATCAATACCGCACCCAATCCTTGCACCGAAGCATCAGTGTAGAAAGTGAAGTATTTTCTCATGTCTGGTACTTGAAGGATCGGTGCACTAGTTAGCAGCCTCTTTAGCTCTGCGAATGCAGTGTCACATTCATTTGTCCATTCATACTTGACCCCCTTTCTTTGTAATGTGGTGATGGGTTTTTTAATCCTTGAAAACCCTTCCACAAGCCTGCAATAATACCCTGCTAGCCCCTTAAAACTACGTACCTCATGGGCATTTTTTGGTACTGGCCAATCCATTATGGCCTTCACCTTTTCTGGGTCAATTGAAATCCCTTCTCCTAAAATTATGTGCCCAAGGTAATGAAATTCCTTCTGAAAGAAGGAACATTTTGACAATTTCCCATACATTTGATTTTCCCTTAAGCAAATCAACACCACCCTTAGGTGCCTCTCACGCTCCTCTTCTTTCTTGGAATACACAAGAATGTCATCGAATAAGACTTGCACAAATTGGTCCAAGTACTTCCTAAACACACCATTCATGAGGCTCATGAATACTGTTGGTGCATTGGTTAAATCAAATGGGACAACTACAAACTCATAGTTCCCAAACTGAGTTCGAAATGCAGTTTTTGAGATGTCCTGAGGGAGGTGCAGTTGACGCTCCAAGTTACCCCACCAATTCAGAGCACTATCTCTGAGTTGGAATATTTCTATTTTGGCTTTAGAATTGGAATTGTAATCCATTAGTGCAAAACACCTTTTCATCCCTTCTAACCAGGCTTCTGCACACTCACTGGCACGACCTCCTGCAGACTCTGGGAGCTTAATCTTCTAGAGCTCCCTAGTAATGTCCCCAACTGGAGGTCTTCTATCATAGTCTCTAGATCCCTCGGGGTTCCCTAACCCTGATGGACGATGTTCCCCTTCCATTTCATTTGTTTGGCACCCTCTTAAGGTCTCATTAATTGCTTCCAGGGAACGCAGGATGAGAGTCAATTCTAGTGAAGGTAATGGGTTATTTGAAGGAGGTCCTTGTGAAGACTGTCCAAGCCCTTGGTTTCTTTGCGTCCTTACCATTTTGATTTGTTCAAAATCTACACAATATCTAAGACTTATTATAACTATTCCTAACATTTTCTACCACACTCTAGATAGTCCAAAGAGAACCCAAGCAATAGATGGAATTTAATAGTCCAATGGAATTTAATATTCATTTTATATATTCTTGTCATTTTTAGGTAATCCAATGCTCACATGGTTGCACTGGAAGCATGACTACTCTTGAAAATGTATAGATTCAGTTTAATATAGTAAGTTATTTTGATATGCTTTAGTTTACAAAGAAGATTAAGTTTGCAACAACTTCACTTTACAGTATATGGATTTTATTTATTTATTTATTTTACTTTCAGCATAGTAGTATTACAGTTTTAATTGTAGTTTGTGACTTTATTTAGTTGAGTGCAATAAGTTGCAGGATTTTAAAGATTGAAGAAGATTTATTGTTATGAAATCTTAACTTCATAGCCAAATGAGTTAGACACTACAAAGCTTGTTTTGCAGCTACAATATGTGGTTGATGGAATGAAGTTTCAAATTAGTGCAGGTTTAGGTCACATGTTTTTATGGTATGATTGCATAGCCAAATAGAATAGAATGGGAAAATTTGAAATTGCACATAGATTCAACTATAAGAGTTTTGTCACTAGTGAATATTTCATGGAAGGTTTCTTGTTTGCTTCTCAAGTAGCCATTGGAAGAATTTAATGTTGAATATTAGGATGGCATCTTCAAAGGAATCTCCTTTGAAAAATTTTTGTAGCACAATATGATGCTCAGAAGTTTTCTCGACTTGATGATGTTTCTGGTATAAATGATAGGTTGAAGAAAAGAGGTTATGCCACCACTTGTAAGTGGAATTCCAACTAAGAAAGATGTTGGAATCGAGAAAATGTAACACTTCATTAACTTTGCAAACCTCAACACACAATAGAATATTGAAACATTGCTCCCCATGGATTTTGATCTAGGTAAACTAATGTTCCTTAAGGAAACCACATTGTAAAATATGTTTTTCTGTAGTTGACCAAACAAATAATTTATTAGACCAGAGCATGCCTTTTGGGAGTTGAAGATTTTTCTAGATGATGTCGTGTAAAATAAAAAATCAAAGAAACAAAGAATACGGCTTCCTGATGTTAGTCATAGGAGAGAATCAAAGAAATGATCGTGACCTATCAGATGACAATTAAATGCACCCTTAGAAGTCAACGTTTTAAGGATGGTGAAAGAAACACTATATGCTTTGTTTTTAAATAAATAAAAAACAAAATTTGTTATTAATAGAATAATCCAAAAAATGATAGACATAATTTAAATAAAAATATATATGATGAATTACAATTATATGTGGTAATTAATGATATAATTAATTTGAATTTTAAAATGTATGAGAAGTTTTTCCAGTAGCTGTGTGAAAAATATAAAACAACAGATGTAGAGGACTGTTTCAATTTATGAGACTTAAACTATCTTCGGGAAAAAAAAACAGTAGGAACGGTAGAGAGACTAACTAATACTAGAACGGATTTGATGGGGGGGCATTGAATCCCCAAAGAAGGTGAAGGTTGTAATGTAACTAATTCTGGGGGATTGAAGCTAAAGAGGGTTATACATATATAAATGAGAATTCTCAATTGATGCGAAAGAGTAGAGCAGAGCTGAGTTGGATAGGGTTATTTTTAATTTAAAAGTTGAATAAACGAGTGATGATAAGAAAGAGTAACTCACAGAACAGAGATGTATGTATTTATTATTAATTTGAAAATGGATATTATATATATTAATTTGAAATTTTAATAAACATGTCAAAAGAAAGGGAGGGTAACCGCAAGATGATAGAAGCGGGAAGTTGGTTCCCTTAAATTCAATAAATCCATTGGTGGGTTTAATTGACATGTTAAAAACCTTGGATTAAAGCAATGGACGAATAACACAATATACAGAGACATGCGTATATATGTAGGTAAGTTGAATTTGAATCCAGAGACACGCATACACAGGTGGATAGAAATGGTATGGTTAAAATTATGGAGGAGGAAACAAGGCATTGAATGAAAAATTCATTGGTATGGTGGACACATCCGAGGAGGAAACAAAGCCTTAAATCCATGGCTGATGCACATGGCACAACACGTTAAACCAATACACAACTAATGAGTTGAGACATATGCAAATTTTCTGGCAAAATGGTTTTCATAACAGTTGTTAGGTTATTTTTCCAATAATAAATATAATTTTATAAAATTATTTAGTCCCTAACTCTTTTGTTTAATGTTGAGGGTTTTGACTAACGAAGCTTCTACTATTCAACTAACCTTTGCAAAATATTTGGAAGGTCTTTTAACTACTTCAAATTTATAGAAATACGTAAAGGATCACCCGCTTGGAAAACCAACAATCGCTAGAGGAAGCCAGAATTTGCATTTCTACCATTGGGTTCATCCCATGAATATAACACCATTTTCGTAAGGATAATGCCAAATGGTTTTAAGGAAACAGAGAATTCAAGTTATCAAGTTTCTTTAAAAGAATTTGATCCTAGATCAGTACCCTGTTTCCATTTGAAGTTCACAGTTGAGTTTTATACAAGTGACAGAGTTATTTCAAAGCATTATGAAGCCCATTTTCGTTGAATCCATTCAATACCATCAGGAAAATTAGCTTCAGGAGAAATCGATTTTGAGAAGTGCACATACACAGGGTAAAACCCTTGTAGGTTTCAATTGCGATAAGAGGTGCCCACAAAATCAATGGAGATGATTTAATCTTGGAACTTCCCCCTCCCAGGCCTTTCGACATTTAATCGGAGAGGGGACCTCCGCAATTAACAGTTTTGAAAATCCACATTTATACGTGGAATCTTGTAAGCAAATGCGGGGCTCCCTCCTAAAAACTACTTACTGCCTAGACTCCCTCCACATTCTGCCAGTTTGTAGATTGGGTGGTTTTCGGTGTATTACCATGGAATTTGAATGCCAGAAGGTATGGAAGATATCAACTGGCTTTAGCTAATGATGTTTGGAATGAAAGAATGGAATAATTCAAAACTTTTCCATATTCAAGTCAAGTTGTTGCAATGATGGTAGTTCCTTTACAGGTTATGTCATCTCTATAAAGGTTATTAACATTAATACAAAATCTCGAAACAACTAATGCATTTTTTAGAAATTGCAGACGTAATCAAGAAAATTACCAAGCAAGTGGTTAATTCAAAGATAACTCAAGCTACAAGGAAGAGGTACATGTGAAAGCTATTGGGATCATCGTAAGATAGAGGAGTTCATTGCAAAATGGAAACAAGTTTCAAGTGACAAAAATAACGAAGCTTCTACTATTCAAGTAGCCTTTGAAAAATATTTGGAAGGTCTTTTAACTACTTCAAATTTATAGAAATATGTAAAGGATCACCCGCTTGGAAAACCAACAATCGCTAGAGGAAGCCAGAATTTGCATTTCTACCATTGGGTTCATCCCATGAATATAACACCATTTTCGTAAGGATAATGCCAAATGGTTTTAAGGAAACATAGAATTCAAGTTATCAAGTTTCTTTAAAAGAATTTGATCCTAGATCAGTACCCTGTTTCCAGTTGAAGTTCACAGTTGAGTTTTATACAAGTGACAGAGTTATTTCAAAGCATTATGAAGCCCATTTTCGTTGAATCCATTCAACACCATCAGGAAAATTAACTTCAAGAGAAATCGATTTTGAGAAGTGCACATACACAGGGTAAAACCCTTGTAGGTTTCAATTGCGATAAGAGGTGCCCACAAAATCAATGGAGATGATTTAATCTTGGAACTTCCCCCTCCCAGGCCTTTCGACATTTAATCGGAGAGGGGACCTCCGCAATTAACAGTTTTGAAAATCCACATTTCATACGTGGAATCTAGTAAGCAAATGCGGGGCTCCCTCCTAAAAACTACTTACTGCCTAGACTCCCTCCACATTCTGCCAGTTTGTAGATTGGGTGGTTTTCGGTGTATTACCATGGAATTTGAATGCCAGAAGGTATGGAAGATATCAACTGGCTTTAGCTAATGATGTTTGGAATGAAAGAATGGAATAATTCAAAACTTTTCCATATTCAAGTCAAGTTGTTGCAATGATGGTATTTCCTTTACAGGTTATGTCATCTCTGTAAAGGTTATTAACATTAATACAAAATCTCGAAACAACTAATGCATTTTTTAGAAATTGCAGACATAATCAAGAAAATTACCAAGCAAATGGTTAATTCAAAGAGAACTCAAGCTACAAGGAGGAGGTACATGTGAAAGCTATTGGGATCATCGTAAGAAAGAGGAGTTGATTGCAAAATGGAAACAAGTTTTAAATACATGAAATTGACTTTCAAATTCCTCAAAGAACCGCCTTCAAAGTTCATTTATGAAAAGAATATTACCAAAAGGTTTAGCACAAAATGGTCTTCTACACAATTTCATTTTCTTGAGAACTGAAAATTTTCTTGTTGCAACAGAAACTAAAATTTTATTTTAGCTTAGATGTAAGCTTCTACAAGATTGCGAGGAAAATTTTAAAGTGTAATTTACAGGTTAGTAATGTCTTGGCCTTCAAAAATTCAAATAGATTTGAAAAATCTCTAGTAGGTAGGCTTCAAGGTCCATATTTTGAACCTAGCTCTGATACCATGTGTAAGAGCCCTATCCTAGGGTCTTCTAACAAATCTATTTCTCTAGAATTTAAATGCAATAAGAGGAAATAATTTACTTTCTTACAAGACTTTTAAACGATGAAAAATTTACCATTTACATTCCAATCCTTATAACTTATAGTGAACATTTCATTTTAATAAATTTACATGAGTAATTTATAGAGGAATACCTGTACCGGTGGCTGGTGGAGATGCTTTTGAGCTGCTGTTTCTGCTGAATGCTCGTCTTGACTAACCCAACTGGATTTACCTCCCAGCCAACTAGGAAATAATTCCTAGCCCAAGAAAGCTCCACAAGTTCCCTAGCCCTTTGAGCCCAAGTCTAACCAGATATAGTGTGTGTGTCCAAGATGAATGATCCAGACCAAGATGAACAATATTTCCCTCCTCTCAACAATCCAAGAAACCTCCACAGGTTACTAAGGTCTCCAAAAAGCACAGCCAATCCTAAAATCGCAGCCAACCAAAAATCATAAGCAAGACCCAACATCCCCTTTTCTCCCTTTCTCCTTCCCCTTTTATGCCCTTCATCCCTTCTCCACCTCAACCACCTCTCATTAATGTTATTAATTTCCCCTTCATCCTTACAATTTACTTCTCTTCTCCCAAGTAAATCTGAGAGTACATTTGGAAATGTGATATGAATATAAAATTAGGTAATTAATGGGAGAGTACATTTGGGAATGTGAGATGAGGACCATGTCTTCTCCCAAGTAAATGTGAGAGTACATTGGGGAATGTGAGATGAATATATATATTATATATATATATATATTATAATATATAATATATATATTAGTAATTAGTTGGAGAGGACAATGTCCTTCTCCCAAGTAAATGTGAGGGTACACTGGGAGATGTGAGAATAAATAATATATGATAATTAGTTTAGAGAAAGACCATCCCTTCTTCCAAGTAAATGTGAGGGTACATTGGGGAATGTGAGATGAATATATATATTGATAATTAGTTGGAGAAGGACCATGTTTTCTCCCAAGTAAAGATGTGAGGATGCATTGGAGAATGTGAGATATCTAATAAATATATATATATATATAATATATATATATATATATATATATATATAGTTGGAGAGGACCATTTCTTCTCCCATGTAAATGTGAGGGTGCGTTGGAGAATGTGAGATATATATATATTATATATATATATATATATATATATATATATATAATATATTATTATTTGAAATAATGGAAGGAGACCATATCCTACCTAAGATTCAATTTGAGAAGGCAAGTTGGGAATTTGAATAATAGAAATCATGAATTTTATATTAGACATAAATTTATAGTTCCCCAAATGACGGTATTCATCAATATTTCTCAATATTTTCAGGTAATGTAAACATTAATAAAATTTTGAAGGATAAGATTTAAGTGGGGCATTACATCCTGGTTTTGAAGGTGGTCTTCCAAGCATCTTTTTCTAACTCAAACCTAGTGATATCCAAACTTTAAGTCCAGCTTGGTGAAGTATTTTACTTGCGGAAATTGATCCACCAGATCATCTATCCTAAGCAGGGGGTACCTATTCTTGAGCGTAATGTTATTTTTCACCCTTTGATAAATACACATCCACCAAGTCCCATTATTATCTAGTATAATGATGGTGCCTAACCCACATGGTGATGTACTCGATCGAAAGGCACCTTGTTCCAGTAGTTAATTTCTTCACCTTCCCTTTTTGTATAACAGACTGCGTGTACTTCCCAATGTTTGGCAATGGGGATTCTGACTATACCTGGATCTTGTGCTCCACTTACCTCATGTGTGGTAACCCTTTAAGCTCTCGGAATATATCCTTGTATGCTTGTAGAAACTCTTCCAATTGTTTTTTCTATTTCTTAGTACAACCCTCCAGGGATGTCTTGCCTCTTACCAACTCTTCTAGAAAGTTATTGTCTCTTAAAAATAGTAAAACACAATTCTTATTAGACTTGATCATTTTCTTGGCTTGGTTGGCACTTATGAACGAAATTTTTTACTTATATATATGTGTGTTGATGGTGAACGATTTTCCATCATTGTTGATCCAATATTGGTTGGCTCTTTGCATGAAGATTGCATCCTACATGTACATGTAGGGACTTCTAAATACGAGTTTCAATATTAAGACGAACATCCATGGAAATTTATGGATCATATTGGTTCAACTCTGATAACTCATGAAAAAAGGGCTAGCCACATGATTATGATGAAAAAGACTCTAGAAGAGTCCATATTGTAATTTTGCTTAATAGTTGAGGGAGCTAAACCTAACCACTACTAAACTGTCGAGCTATGTTACCCTTTTTGCTTTTAAATTTAATTGGAAAAAAAAACACGTTCACAAATGTCATTCAACTCTTATTATTATTTTACTATATGTTT
>APFE031087723.1:0-34944 GCA_000404065.3 Pinus taeda
GTATGAGTCATATATAAAGGATAGAGACTCCCTACGAGGAGCATCGTGTGTCTTATTTTTGAATCGAGCTCTGCTCTGTTGGAGGTTGCCCCCTCGAAGAGGCCAGTGAACATTGCTTCTGAATAAAATATTTGTTGTTGACTCTCACTATTCTATGTTCTGGGTATTTTTCTTCGCATATTCTATATTTGGGTATCTTTTGTAGGTTAAAAGCATAACACCAGTGCTCAAGTCCGGAGGTGTAAGAAAAAAGGCCATCCCCGGGGTTACATGACCCTATACATGACCATGGGCAGGAAAATGAGGAGGGGCCAAACCAAGGGGGCTAACCCTAGGTCATCGGGACCTAATGCAACTGGGAGTGCGGAAAACCCAAAGGGCCTGGAGTTAGGCCCTGGAATCGCGGCCCCCACTGCAGTCACATGCGCTAACATGATTGAAATTTTCAGAACTGGGGGCTTAATGGGTGAATTAACAGTCCTACAATTTCGCCCGTCGAGCGAAATTGTAGGCTAGATTTGCATGTCTATTCCAGGTTTGGGATGCTCAAGCTAGATTTGGGTCGAATTGTAGGATGACTAGCCATAGAATTTGAAAATATACTTGGAACATTCATAACTTACTCAATTTTTGGCCAAAAGAGGTGCAGAAAGAACCCATATAGGGGTTTTTTACATTGTTGGATCTATGAGAGACATTAGTTTTGTTGTTTGAGCATTGTAAAGCCATGTAAACACACTTTTGAGCACTTAATGAAAGAGGCCCTGCATTGGAAGCTGGACAAAGAGATGTAGCCGAAGAGACGAGTGAACTCCAATATCATGTTTTGTGTTATGTGTTTTAGATATGGTTATTTTTCTCTGTTTTGGCTATAAAATTTGGTTAAAAATAACTTGTTTATGTGTTTAGTAAATTAATCCATTACACAAAACACATATAAATTTTAGTTACAGTTTATTCAAATCTTCAAGTTTCCAATTACAGATCACTTGTAGGAATCTAGGGCCATCAACAACATGTTGAACCAACATAGAGGACCTTTCAAGGGTATCCTTGGTCTCTTAATGGGATACTCAACATTATAATTTTTTGAACATTGAGTATGAGTCTCTTGAACTTGGATATGGTCAAAGGAATGGACCCAAGAGTTAGGCCTTAAAGGAATATTATAGGATTCTGGTGTCAAGAACAACATTTTGAACCACTATAAATGACTTACCAAGAGCATACTTTTCATTTAGCAAGGTATATAGGTGTCACCGACATTTTTTAGTACTAGGCATGGCCCTAAAGGCCTTAGACATGGTCAACAGAGGAAACATGAATATTAGGCCCTAAAGGAATCTTCTATCCATCTAAGGCTAAGAAGGATGCCTAAAACAACCACACATGGCCTCTTGAAGGTATCATTGCCCTATTATTGTGGATCCCAATGCTACTAGGTGGCTTTCAATAGTAGTTGCATGTACGAAGGCTCTGGAAACAATCTAGGGAAAAACTCAATGCCTTAGGTCCTAAAGAAAATTTGGAGGGATCTACAGTAATGAACAATGTTTTAAAGCACCACACATTACCTCTAGCAAGCATCATTGGCCATAAGAAAGATGTTAGTGTCCACATAAGTTTCAGATCATTAAGTATGGGTATTAATGCCTTTATATGGTTAAGGTGGGAAACCCAAGCCTTAACTAAAGTAATTCTTCATCCACAACCCCATGAAATCTCTAGACCCTTCCTCTATCTGCATATACATCTACCTTTACACCACCAATTACCTATTCCATTGGCCCTTTCCTCTACCCTAACCACCTTCACAATAGGGACATATCTACCCCCTTGTGGCCTCATCATCTATGCCCCTAGACCCTCTTCTTTGTATCCCTATCCATTCCTTATCCCCTCTACTCTAGCACCTTATTTCTCCCTCTAAGAACCTTCTCATTATTTTCCCCAATGTTTGGTCCCTAATCACCATATGCCTCACACTCCCTTATCTCATAACCTTATCCCATAGCTCCTCATCTATATTGTCACATTATTCACTAGACCATATCCTCCTAGTCTTGGATCCTTCACTAATGAATCTAAAATCTTCTTTACCTCTTCCATTGAGTCCCCACCACCCCCACTACAACCTCCTCTTCCCCTAGTTCATCACCTCCTAACTAATGCCCCAACACTAGTCTCTTAGCACCCATCTCTTGGATCTTGAATCATATATACTTGGCCCCTAACCTATACTCCACACCTAGAGCCCTTTACTTGTAGGTCACATAACCCCAACACCCTTAGGACCCTAGATCTTACACCCCTAGGTCCTAGTGACCCACACCTTAACCATATGACCAAAGCATATAACACTTCTAGGTTATTCCACATAAGGGGCCCTACCTCTACCATCAGGGAAATTTTCCTCTACCCCCTTAGGCCCATTATCCATGGCACCAAGCCCATGCACTTACTTTCCTCCACTCCCCTTCTGCTAACTCCCTTCCATCTCTAGCTCCATACAAATACCCCTATTCCACTCACCCATAGGGTTCCTATCCCCCTCCATCACTCCATATTATCGAGTGAGAGAAGCTTTTTATGCGTGTCTAACCAACTCTCTTGAATCTCACTGGGTATGTGAGAGAGTGGAACTTGAGCCATTAAACAATATAAACAACTCAAATTACAACAACATATAAAATTAAACTAAAACATAAATAGAATATTAACATATTTACAATAAGAACTAAAAATATTATACAAAAATACATTGTCCAAATAATATCAGCAATTTAAAATAAGAATAAATTTTAATTACAACGTACTAATCAACATTTTAGAGACCTTAGGATTCCTTAAACATTGTAGAGTAAATGCCATGAATTAATAAAAAATTGGGGATACAAGTTAAGAGACAAATAACTCACATAAATATGTAAAATCAGAGAAATATGCATGAAATGATGAGCCAAAAAGGATTTATTTATAGTAATGAATGTGAGTACAACAAATCAAATGGTGTGTCTCTGCAAAAACCCTTGACTAGACTTGGTTCTAAGTGTTTACAATGTTCAAAATCATATATAAACTATTAAGATAGCATAAGAATATGAAAACATATTATGTAAACCCTTCTGGAAATCTAATATAATTTAAGTTTTCTTGGTTTTCCTCTACAAAATAAAAGGTTTATTAGCATTGGTTAAAAAACTAGACTATTAAACAACAAGTTAAATCACAAAAAACTCAAGTATATCTAAATAAAATGCAGAGGGATTAAAAATATTTTCTTTCCATCCTTGTCTCTCATTTGAAAGAAGATTGTTGTCACCAACAGGTTAACCTCTGTAGCTCATAGAATTTAGCTAGAAGGAAAAATAACAACTTAATAATGTTAATGCGTACATCTCCTTACAATGTGACCCATTTTCCCTTCATAGGTTTCATTCTCTTATACATGGCTTCCTTGAAGTTGAGTAGTTCAACCACCTTTTGGGATTCGTTATTTTTTAAATTTTTAATCATGTTTGATTTAATTTTATGATGATGGAACATTATAAAGGAGGGAGTTAAATTAAATTTAACTCTTATTAAATATTTCGGTTGGTGGGGCCCTTCCCTCCTTTTTAACTTCAACTTTAAAATATAGCATTTATTAAATAATAAATTATAACATTTTTTACCAAATAATCACTATCTTGATTCATTACATTATCAACCAAACACATGTATCATGTAGTCATATCCCCATAACATAAGAAAAAATACTCCTTGTACTACCCCCAATATGCCATGGCATACCCCTTGTGCCTCCCTTCTCCATAAGATATTAGAATAATTAGAAAATAAAGTAATCAAACAACAGTCATCTACATAAGTCTCCAAAAACAACATGCCATAGAAATGCCATCAAAATATGAAGTAAGATGTTGTTCAAAACTGTAAAAAGATGTTGTCCATATATGTCAAAGGTCTCAAAAAATAATTGTAATAATGCACTGATAATGTTAAAACCATAACTGATTTGGAGTTTATAAAAGTAAATAAACATAACAAAAATCTTAATACTCTTCACCCATCAAAACAACTATTAAAAACCATACTTTCTATGAGAAACATATTTTATTTCTTGCTACTATGTGTTGATTGGTCCCGTTTGTAGAAATTTCTTGTAGATTTAAAACTGCTCATGTAATTTACTAAAACATAAGACTCATATCTACTCTACTTATCTTTGGAAATAAATTCATGATCGAGAAATCAAAACATAAACATGCGACAAGATTCAACACACATACACAAAGATTTATCTAGCAAAAAACATCTGCTCAAAACCCCTTCCTATCTGTATTGCATTAATCAAGGATGAATACAATATGTTTGCTCAAGCTTGAGCACAACCTGCACTTGTATCTTCTATCTCATTGCTTCACTAACTGAATTTGACCAATACTTAGCCAGTTTATCAACCTGCTAGCTCCTATTTCCTTGCATTTTTCCTTGAGGAATTAAGTGCCTATTTAATAGGAATTTTCTCAATCTGGATTGTGTGATTCCTTTAGACCAATCTCTAACTGCATGCACCACCTTTACAACTTGGAATACCCTAAAAATTATAGTACACTTCCCTTGAATCTCCATCTCAACTTGGTAACTCGAATTCTTTTCATGCACAAACTAATTTAAGTTGATTGGTCAATTAACTCCTTGATCACTGAAGTCACACCCCACTACTTGACCGTCCACTAGTTCCTCCAACTGTTAGAACTAGTTTAACTAACCATAACTCAATTTAACTTAATTAAATTGTTACAACTGAAATTAACTCAACCCAGGCTCCTAAAATTTAATAATCATTGCACAAAACTCAAGTTCATGCCCCTAACTCGAATTAACTAAGCTAACTGAGTGATAAAAACCATGTCACCTTATTTAACTCATCCAAGTTGTCTGTTGATGTGGAATTTCAAATTTTCTCAATTTGACTAAGGAAAAATCAAATTAAGAATTTATTGTTGCATTTTTCAATATCATTGACTATGTTATGTGTGAGAAGTAATAGAATGGGAAGACCCATAGGAGGAAACTAATTTGTAGCTACAACTTTCGGTTTCCCTTGGTTAACTGTTGGTTGGGGAATTTGAGTTTTCTCTTGTATGGCAAGATGAGCACGAGAAGTCGTGGATTGGGGGTGATGTGATGGTTGAACCATAGGAGGAGGTGGAGGAGGAGTTGGTACCGAGGTAGTAGGCCATCCTTGTATAGGTTGTTGCTGAGGACAAATGACATCTTTCCAACTATCATTGGTGAGTACAAGAATTTGGCCAGAAGCTCAGGATGAATCTAGTAGGCCAATACCCAATGAAGGATTTGTAGGGGGAGGCAGTGGATGTTAAGCTTGCTTCCCTGCAAATTTTAAAAAACCTCTCTGAACTAGTTGATTGAATTCTTCGGAATCAATGTAAAAGTGCATGAAGAATCTGTGTCTTTAATTCCCCATGTTCCATGGGTCTCTCCTTTGTTATCCCTTCCCTTGTTGTGTCCACTCCTACTAAAGAAATTCATTTTTTGCAAATAAATTCATCATGTCATCTAAGAAAGCAAAGAGATTAAAATCTTAGTTAAATTTTAATAATTCATGAGTGAATAGAAAGCACATAGGGAAATAGTATTTGTAGGGGGGATTAGAACTCATGTGTGCATTGACAAAGTGCCATCATTATAAAAATTCTAAAATGTATATAGACCATAGTGATATGACTACATATGGAAAGATACATTGTGTAATTACCTTCTAATGGTCTATGTGTAATATATCAAATAAAATGATATGGGTCAATGAAATGATATGAGCTCAATAAAATTCATGAAAGTATCATATATCTCAAAGACAAAAATACCGAGTTGCGGCCCATACACAAATTGGTCGTCTTATGGCATAACGAAGATGTGTATAATTTTTTTTTAAATATTTCTCATTAGTACTTCAACATAATGAAAAGAAAAATATATAATTCTATAAGAATATATTTAAAACAACATACTGAAACGAGACTTCAAATTAATTGATGCATTGTTACAGGTTCAGTATTGTTAGCATGGCATTATAGGCAGTGTATGACAAAGCCAAAAATTATTGCAAAGAACGAACAATTGGTTGACTCTTGATGCATTGCATATATATGTACCAATGACATGCTCTTAGATGTCTTGACTATTCTCATGGCCAATTTAGATATATTGTGAATGATATACTCAAGATGCAAGCTAATCAAAAGTGTGGAAGAATTGACTCTTGGTTGGTGGCTCAAAGGTGAGGTCAATAAAAAAGTAGTGAAAGGAAATGTTGTTTATAATAATGATCTACCAAAATCATAATTATTTGTTATATTTCAAAGTGGGACCATTAACAGAGAGTGAGTATGTCCATAATTTGCGAGATGGCTATTGGGGAAATCCTAAAGTTAAATTGAAATAGAAATTATGAGTGCAATAAGCCATATATATAATTAATCTCTATTGCAAAATGTAATTAATGTTGTAGATTATTTCCCCCAGTGCAGGTGATGATCCCACATGATGTCATGCTAATCATAGAACAATCTAGAATGGCAAGCCATCTGGCCTGCCATGAGCGTTGGTATAATCAACAGTACCAAGTATTAATTTTTCAGGTGCACTGAGCATTAAGTCTGGTGTGTGAGTACCTTTCTCATTATTGGTTTCGTGATGGCTTCAAATCATGGCATGAAATGCCCTCCCATATTCCTATAAGCATGCATCATAATGCCTCAACTTAAGATTCCTTTAGATATTCCTCTATATATGAAAGGCAGCACAACCACCCTTGTTGTAAGCTTAGTTATGTCGGTTTATGCCACCCATGTCAGTCGTTGTCTCTGCATTTATGCACTCATTATCTGGATTAATTGTAGGTGTGCTTTGGGTCTTACAATCATGGCATATTTGGGTTGCATTACATTTATCCATGCTCCATATTCTACCAAGTGCATTTCCATGGATTTTCTTGGGTGTGACTCAGCCCGTTCGCCTACTATTGATGATTCAGCTAATGCATAGGTTATCCTGCACCTCTCAGAATGCGAAATGTCATAGGAGAACTCCTCTATTACAACACTCTCACCCTCTTCTCTCTTTTCAATTGGAGAGGAAAGTGGTTAGTGCTTATGTACCAGGATGTTGCTCTTAAGCTTGGATCCAATTTTAATTATGCAATGGAAATCTCCCTTGTGCTTCCTCACACCACAGTAGGTCTCTACACTATTCTCTCCCCTCTTGCTCTCAATTCCTTAGAGGTTCTATTGAATTCCACTAGCTACTATCACGTAATATCAATCAACTCAAAGTCACTTTCGAGCCCTCGCTTGGTGTTGACTCAAAGAAAAGCATGGTGGGGTGGTCGTTGGATAAGGAAAATTTGGGTTCCAATTTTGGGGTCCATTGGCAGCCCACACTTGGACTTGTAGACAAGATTCAATGCTCATGCCCATGAAATTTGCAGTTGGGAAGGCCTTAGAACACTCTACATGTGTGGCGCTAGAGAATTGTGGTCTCGGTGGAAGCGTCTCTCAGTTGGTGACAGACTTTCCCTGCAGGAATATATTAGCCCAATGTGATAGGCACCAGGTATTTAATGACATTTGGCACACATATTTGGCTCAACCAACTCAAATTATATGGTGGAAGTTTGTTACTCCTTATAGCGTCTAAGAATGATTGCCTTAGATAATTTTGGTATTACCCAACTCGTATAACTTTTTTCCTAGATAGAATATGTTTTCATGCCTAGTGTTTGTCTTATAGTTTCTCTAGTCTTTTTAAACTATCAGAGGCCATGGATGAAGGAATACTATGTATTCAAGATCTTGAACTTGTGTTATTGGTATGGTTCCCTTCGGACATAACAGCAACATGAATCCAATCTCTATGTAATTATTTTTTGAATAAATGAAACAGTCGAACCTTCACACACACAAAAATGTCGCAGATGACTAACCAGCGATAAAAATAAGTGCAGCAAGAATCAATAATGAGCCGACATGAGTGTGATGAGATATCCATCCGCATATATTTGTGAAGAGAATAAAATCTATAACTCTTGTAGCAAAAGACAAACTACAAGGTTCTTTCTTTGTGTTTAGTAATGTCATTCAATCCTGAGACTTAAAGTCTCAAGGACCTAAGCAATACAAAGTAGAAATCAGCCAGTTAAAGCATTGATTCCATTAAATTTATTTCATAGAGGGCTTTATAAATCACAAGGCAGACACAATAAGATACACATGTTCATATGGAGAAAGAGTCTATATAAAAATTTCATAGTCTTTATACAAGAAAACGAATTAAGAGGGAGTATAACTCTTCAACAAAGCTCTAGTTTGAAATTAAAATGTAAGTCTCAAGAGCCTAAGGATGTGTAGCACCTGGAATGGTTCTTGCCAAGAAAGAGATGTAACAAAGCATCATTTTGAGTGCCATATGAATTTAAGAGCATAGCAAAGAAAAAAGATGTGAATGGGTTGTTCCACTAAAAGTATATTAAAATTAGGGATCATGGTAAAGTGTTGTTGTAACGTAGGGACAAACTTATGTTATCATCCATCTGGCATAGAATTTTGTAACTATGGACCAAGACAAGCCAGAGTGTGTGCATTTTATAGAGAAATAGCTAAAGTTGGATGAAGACAGGGGGAGATAATACATCCCACGAATGGAAATGAAAAAGTAATCTAGAACGTCGGAGTATTGGCATTGTTAAGTAGAACCATTGATGAGGAATATAGCTATTAAAAAACACACACGGTTCAATAAAATAAAAGAAATGGGAATTACAAGGAGTGGGGATTCATGCCATTCCATTTCTAAGCAACCAGATAATGCATTTCTAACTTTCATCCAAAAACATGTGCAAGAAAGGAGAATACCTGGCCTCTGTGCATATTTCTGCGAAGGGGGTTTAAATTTGTTGGCTCTATGTTTGAATTTCTTGACACCTCCTTCCGAAAATCGTTACAAGAGCTACAAAAATTACAACTAGACTCAATCTAGCCAAATTCCATAGAAAACCCTGAAAAATATCAAAATAATGGCTCAAAAATGGAAGGCATGAACCACATTCAGTTGAGAAATTGACACCAGTTAATGGAGAGTATTGTGCTAGTTAATAATTAGTCACTTCAAGGATTATACCATACATGAAAATATGTGTGAATTGACATGGTTGGCAAAGGTTGAAGGCCACATACATATTCATCCTTTCAGTTAATGTTAATACCTTAACACATAGGTAAGTAAGTTTAGGGTTTGATTGAATGTTGCATGTTATGATACCAAAGTGCGTCTTAATTCCATTGTCAGGGAGATAGACCATAAATTCCATAGATTAACCATATCACCATGCATTTATCCAATCCTATATTTGGTGTAGATGAGTTGGTATAATAAATCACAACATCAGTTGAAGAAATATATCACATGCAACTGTTTCCTAAACATTTTACATAATTTCAACAAGGCGGCCATCGTGAATCTTAAAAATTTGGTGCAAGTATGAAAAATATTAAGGACTAATACCTCGCTTCACAACCAAACTATGATATAGTTTTCGTACAAAAAAAATAAAAATTGTATTACTTTAACCCAATAACCCTTGTACCATGACCAAAAGTATCATTTCAGAGTATTATTCCTCCTTTGGCACTTGTTCTCTAATGTTTTCAGACTTTAGTTTGTTTAAGTTTATAGAGAAAACATGTACATGTTTCCTTTTGTTTTAACATGAATTAAATATGTGGGGACTCTTAAAATATCATTATTGGTCAAAGACTTTGAAATGCATGAAACCAAGCATTTTATGGCCAAGCACTCTTTGAAGTTTCACAATCTATACATAATGTTCATTCATATGTAGATGGGATAAGTATAGGTAGGTTGGACAATCACACAAATATGTCATAAAACCATGTTGTGATTTTGATCATCCTTATAACACTTGTGTAGGTAGGGCGCCACCTACCATTGACTTGGTTTAAATTTTTAGTTTAGTTAAAAAAAAATATTTTCTTATTACGAGAGAGACTTTTTTAAGGAATCACATTGTAATGCAAAAATTTTCGTAGAAGTATGTCCACATTGGCGACTACATAAGGTGGTTTTCTTGAGGCAAACAAAAAATCAGAATTGTTGGTTGAACCAAGTAATTTTTTCACTAAGAATAAGTAGGAAACAAGTTTCCATTAGGGAGGGGAGCATGGGGCACATAAGACAAATCTAAGATGTTCTAGTGCAAGGAAAAGACAAGGTTTAATAGGGACTTATCGTCAACAATCTGCTGTTGTTGCTACAACACCTTCCAAAATTTTTGCCTTCACCCATATTTCGAAGCCTACTTTGATCTTTCATATTTTCCTTGCAAACATTAGGACTTATCATATATGTTTTCGCTAAGTGTTTTGGTCCCATTTGCAAGAAAATCAAAGTGTCGTATTTTTGCATGTTAAGTGTCGCACGATGCACCTAAGCTTTTTTTGGTGGTTTCAAGGGGTTATCTTTGTGTAAATGAGTTTATATTACCATGTAAACATTCATCGCACTCATTTCCAAAATTTTAAGCATTGTCAAACAAGTGTCGTCACAGTAGTCGCAAAGTATATCTTTGGTGTTGCACTTGTCGTAAGTTGTCACAAAAGTTCTCGCACTAAGGGAAGTGTGTTTTTCATGTGTTCTGGGTTATCTATGGTGTGTCTTCAAGTGTTATAAGTGTGTAATCACAGTCAAGTATTACCATTACTCACATTAGCTTCATCGATCCCACACTTAGCCAAATTCGGAAAACTTCCTGACCAAGAAACTTAGCCTCATCCAACCCTTCTGAAATGTGCATTGCGCAGTCTCAGCCCTCAAGCAACAACCCTGCATCTTGACATTATGTAATGCACAATTCCTGCCTCCTAAGACTATGCATTGTGTAGCCTTAGTGTTCAGGCCCATCCACAGAGCTCCAAAATTGCGCAATCTTTCCTCCAGTTAGGCCTGAATTGTGCATTGCGCATTCTCAGTCCTCAAGCCCAACCCTTGAGCTCTTGAACTATGTAATTTTGTAGTCACTTGGCTTCCTTGTCCTCCTAGCACTATGTAGTGGGAAACTTTAGTCATCAAGCCCTCAGCTTATCACCTTGATCTCCCCAACTGCACAATCATCATGCCGAGTCCAACTTGAACTATGTATTGCATAGTCTGAATTCTCAAGCTTGACCCCTGACTACTTGAGCTATGAAATTGGACAGTCATTGAACCTTTCCCTCAGCCTAGCACCTATTTCTAGGTCAATCAATGAATCAACATGTAACATCTTAGACTAGGTGTTTATCGGACTGAGGTCGTCTTGTCATGAGTGAATTGTAGTTGCGGGTACTCTATCATACCATGACAGGATGATGAATAAGGAGATGGAGAAGGGAAACATGCTATAAGACACCTCTGTAGCTAAATATGCAAGTTGATTAATCTATAGAAAGCAAAGGGACGCTAGTTTGCGACTGCATCTCAAGACCTGATATCATTGAAGACCCCCTATCTTTAAGCCATATGGAGGTGGAAAAAAAACATTCTCAAGAAGAAACATAGCAAGAAGCAGCAAGAATGAACTGACATTACCATGTCATCATGTAGTCGATGTCATCAGTTTCATGTCATGTCATTTCATGAGTCATCATATGCCACATCATTTTATGGGTTATGTAAATACCTATTTGAAAATCTATTGTAAATTGGAATTCCAAAGGACATGTACGAAATTAAAGAGTCATGTAAAGTTGAAAAGTCATAGGAAGTCAAACAATCATGAGGGTAGTCAAAGAGTCACAAGGGAGGCAATGCATCACCCCATTGGTTATATATACACCCTCATTGTATGAGCAAGGGACTTTTCACCTTGGCTCCTCCTACAAGGCATCAAAGAGACAAGCCAGTTATTTTGAGGAGTAAGTGGTGGCTCCAATGCTCCACTATTGGAGCTAGTGGTGTTCGATGTATACATGTGTCTTGGGAATTTTACTTAATATATGAATCTTGATGGCCAACACATTCTTCGTGCATGGATTATGAATATTTGTATGACTATTCTATGAATGTTTATGATTCATGTTTGTTTTCTCCTGTACTAAAGTAGTTGAGCTATTTTAGTTATTTAAGTGATTATCATATTGAGAATGTGTTGTAATGGTTACAATGATCATCACATCTTTGTGGCCTATTATGCTAGATGTTAGATGGATCTTTTCGTTTCATGTGTGTCTCCACTAGGGTGGTATTATTTCCTCTCTCTTAGAGGCTCACTTTCTTTTCTCCCTCCCCAGTAGAAAAACCTTGTCACGCCTACAACTGAATACTCACCAAGCACACTTTCTTTTTGAAGGCACTCATGCATTCCTCTCTCTTGTTGACAGTTAGAGCCAAGGAAAATCTTTAATAAAACAATAATCGGGTCGTGTTCTGGATGGGGCTCCTATCCAAAACGGTGTGAGATCTAATTGGGACCGCATATCGGGGAGACCCCTTGAATGTTGGCAAGTCTAGGAGTGTCAACACCATCTCTGTGTATAAATAAAGGCTATTTTGTTTCCTATGTTGATGATGTTGTTGATCACAATTTAAAAATGTTAGCACAAAAAAATAATCAAATAAATATAGCTTCCAATTAATTATATCAGAGAAGGGTTTTTCTCTTTCATTATAGTTTTTTTGTTGTACATCAGTTGTGCCAAAAAGAAGCATGAGCCAAAGAAAAAACTTACAATGTAAGGAAAGGCAAAAAATAAAAAAATAAAAAGATTCAAACACTATATTAAACAAGTATTTTAAAACCAAACAGTGATTAAGTAAAAAATAGAATGGAAACTTAAGCTAAAAAAAAGCAGTGATTAGAAAGAAAGGAACAATAGAAAAAAGGAAAAGGCATATGTACAAAAAGAAAAGAAGCAACATATTCTCGAGTTTAATTGGGATGAAACTTCACGTAAAGGAAGAATTCTTGAGCCTTATATGCAAGATTCATGGCTTGGAGAATGATAGTATAGAAAGGATGATTGTCTTACCCATGAAAAACTATATAAAGTGACGATGAAGGCTTAACAATAAGCCAAAAATTCCATTCGCAATCTCGCATAACATGCCAACCAACTAGAGTAGGCTTGCATACCATGCTTGGGACATAAAAATTTTAATTCGCATCTTGATCAAGGCTCCCAAAAATAAATATATCAATTTGATTTTGAAGACTCTTTAAGAAGGAAACCACAGATGCATTAGATGTTTCAAATTTGAACTCTTCATGTTCAACTGACAAATAATCTCTAAGCTGAAGGGTAATACTTCTTTATCAAGTTCATTAAATAATGTCTCATCATATATATAAACAAAGAACTTCCCATAGTAAAACTTGATTTTTTGTCATTATAATTATCATGGATAACATGATTTACAAGTAGCGGAGCTCAAAATCCATTTGAGGATGAATATTATGGCATGCATATGCATAAGATGCCAAAGAGAAATCATAATCTTGAGGTTCACTTTGATTATCCTTGAATGTGAAAGTTATTATATCAGGGAAAATAAGGTTATCACTAAGTGCCACAATGTGATTGTGATCATCATTTTGTTCATGCCCTTGATCACAGGTGATGAAAGAGTCATAGTCAATCTTAAAATGAGAGGACACAATGGATGAATCAAGTAGATATTGACTCAAAATTTGATGTTCAAGATGGCACATGTGGCCTTATTCAGTATGTGTCTAGAAAAGGGTATCATTAAAAGGGAATACATGGAATAAAGCTTCATGCTTAGAGATAATGAGAGTAGATTGATAGGCTAAATATTCCTTACAAAAGTCTAAAGACAAGGAATCAAGAGCTATGTGATTATTCTTTTCAATGATCAAGAAAAGATGAGGATTTGTTTGAGATTAAAGCTTATATTTTAAGAATAGTTCACAAGTAATTTTCTCATGATTTCCATTGAAAAAATAACATCAAAGATCCTCAAGTAAAAACTCAAATTGATTTAGTAGAGGAGGAAAGTCAATAACAAATTTTATAAAATATTTTCTCCAACAATGCTTGGATTAGGTGGTATACACTTATACAAATCTCTAGATTTACCTTAAATGGAATTGGGAAATAAATAAGAAGAGGTCACTACATCATAAATGTAACAACCCTTGGTTGATTTCCTATGTAAATAAAAATAATAAACAAGGTCATGGGACACATATTCCAAGTTTAATGTCAGGTAAAACATAGCGATGGGGATCACTGGTGATTAATTAATGGCTATGGAAAATGGTAAAGACATTGGCAAAGGAAAAGTGGAAATAATTGTCATTTTATTTATGAAATAATGGAAAATA
Organism: Pinus taeda; assembly: GCA_000404065.3. NCBI lineage: Eukaryota > Viridiplantae > Streptophyta > Pinopsida > Pinales > Pinaceae > Pinus > Pinus taeda. Next base: position 14,423 of record APFE031087723.1, read on the forward strand.
GGAGAAAAGGGAGATGGAAGGTCATAGATTTGCATGATGAAATTGAAGAAAAAATAGAGGAAAATAAAGAAAATAAAAGTCGTAATGATGAAAAGGCTTCTAAGGATCAGTTCACAACTTTGGTCAGTGTGTGAAAATTTTGTCAATTTTAGCTTGGGTCTCTCTTTTATCCCCTCTCATACTCTTGCACACTTAGAGTTTTCTTGGAGCACTTAGGCATACATTGGATTTGGAGAAAGAAGGCAAAGGAAAGCAAGAAAGTGAAAGACAACAAGTGGATTAGAAACTACAACTGGATTTCTTTGTAGGTAACATGTTGCATGCGTGATTTCCTTGTTGATTTATGGATGCATGGTATATGCAGGTGATTATCTAGTTATTTTCTGTAATTGGCATGGAGGATTTCCTAGATTGATAGTGGTTTTCCTAGCCTTTCCATTTCCTGGATTAATAGTGGTTTTCCTAGCCTTACTATTTCTTGGATAGCCATCGTGTTGTGGGTTTTTCCACTTGATTTTTTTCCAATTGGTTCTTGTAATTCCTTGTGGTTGTGGGTTGGAACAAATGCTCTGGAAGCCCTGGAACAACTTGGGTTGAATTACTAGTCCTAGAGCTTAGGTTGGAAAAACGCTCTGGAGCCCTTGGTGGGTTTAGTTACTAGTCCTGGAGCCAGTTTGGAAAAATTCTCTTGAGCCCTGGAAGACTATGGGTTGAGTTACTCGTTCCTGGATCCCTGCATAGCTTGGGTAGAGCCCGATCTGGTTGGTGTTAGTGATGTCCAATAATGAGGTGGAACCATTGGCTGAGGATTGAGGTGGTTTGGCCTCTCGAATCCCTGGTTTGGTTTTGTTTGGTCTATTCCATGAGATCCGACAATCATGCTTGGAATATGGCATAGGGGTGATTAGATGAAAGAGAGATTTGGTTCAACCTAATCTATGGTCGCGTGGTATGTGGAGGTCCCTGACTTGGTTGGAATTTTCCTATGTTAATAAGAGCAATTATTTTATGGTGATTCATGTATATTTATTGGCAATATGTTGGTGATATTATGGCTAAGATTCCATGGTTTATATGTTGGTTATTTTCTAGTAATATGTTTTTCATGTGATGTGTATCTTTAGTGGCTCATGTCATGATTGTTTAGCTATTGTTCAATTTATGAATGTATGGAATAATAAGTGTTATTGTAGCTATGTGAAGAGGGAATAGGACCTTCTTGGTGATTCTCAGATAAATCTCAAACCTTTGTGATCAAATATGCATTCATGACCTGTAGCCTACATTTTTTCCATATGTTTGATGAAATGTCTGTTATGTTCTAAGAAGTCTAAGACAAATTTTGCCTTCAAATTTGTATGCTTGGCATCATTGTCATGTCATTATTGATTCTAAAAAGTTACATAAAATTTTGGGCAGTGGTATGGAGGCTAACATGGAATCTAGGCTAAAAGACATCGAGACCACATGCTCCTAACTAAAAAAATTGGGTTGCAACCGCATGGATGTAGACTTGTGCATGTAATTGGAGGCTTCTAACCACATGGAGGCCCTATTATGGGTGTGGTTGAGGACCTAGGGTAGAGAAGGAGGGGTCCAACTCAATTTTGGCCACCTGGGATGGTTTCTCAATCTTTGAGTGCCTAGATCCATAACGTAATAATCAAAAGGCTAGATGGCCTATGGTATTATGATTTTCTTCCCTCATCTCCCTTTCTCTATCTTTTATTAATAAGAAACAAAATTACAATATAAAAAAATTGGATCTAAAAAACATCTAACATCTCACATCTAACATCTCGCATCTCACATCTCACATATCACATCTCACATCTAACACATACACATCTAAGGTCTAACATCTAACATCTCACATCTAATGCCCACACATATACCCTATATTGGGTTGTAGAGCACCTATTGGCACAAAGAGGGAAGAGGGAAGTGATAAATAAAAACATTTTCCAAGGATTTGGAATGGGTTTATTTTTTTCTTATATCCACTTAATTGCTTCTTCTGCTGCTGGATATGCTACCGTATATGTATGTTACGGGGTCTCGATCTCCAACTGGTCAGAATGCTGCTGGACCTTTCACTGCTACTCGTGCTGCTTCAATGGATGGATCTTATCCTGGTACTGGATCTTTCTCTTTATCCGGATCTTTGGCTCGCTTACGAAGGCCTGGATCTCGATCTGGAACATCCGGAGCATATGGATGGAACATCATCCGACTCTTCCTTTCGATAATCTCAATCTTTATAATGAACATCCGAATCTGGCTCTCTTAAGAGTAGTCATCTTTAGGATATAAAATGTAGAGTAGTTTTCTCTAGAATATAAAAGGTAGTATTAGAGGATATAGAATGTAATATAAAGAAGTGGATTTTAGATTAAAAAATTGTAGCTAGAGGAATTGGAAATTGGTCTAGCCTCGTACTTGTGTGTAGTCTTCTACTTGCACATGACATGTGGATGATTCCAACCGTTACCAATGTAACCTCTAAGTAAACCACACTAGCACAACATGTGGCCCACCGGTAAACTCAACGGATTTAAACATGGAACCTCTTGGAACATAATACTTCACTTTCACGACCATCACCGAAGAGCAACAGATTTTAGATAATTAAATAAATTATTAATAGTTGTTTATAGGATAATAATTTTATATTTTGGAAAAGTGTTATATTAAAACATTTAATAAGATTATGTTTTGGGAAGAGGGTAAGGGAATTTTTAATTTATATATCTCATCCATATCGGGTTTGTAATTTTATTTTGTTTTAGTTTTTAATGTAATAGAATTGCAACAAAATCATGAACACATAGATAAAATGTTTGTATAAGAAAATATTTGATCCCCAAATCAATTATCATACAAGGATCAAAAAAATATATTAGAATCACCCCTCATAGGCTTTGAAAAATTGGTTGTCCCGGAACGTGTAAAGAAAGTATAAAGAGTGCCATCCATAGAAGCTATGAAGAAAAAGGAAAAAAAAACCTTGAGGTTGGATGCTCAAAAAAAAATTAAGATGTTGTTAGTCCATGTAATATTGATGACAAAACTCATAGGCCTTTCCATCTCCCTGCTTTATGATACTCCACAAGCCATGTTCCAGATTGAGGCCTTACTTTGAGAGATTATGTGTTGTCTTGTTATTTTCCCTATATATATGGTGGCATGTAAAGAGAGAAAAAGAGTGAATAATTCATGTGATTTCATCCAAAATAGGCATAAGTATGATGTTTCTGCAAGCTTGAGTTTTATTCAAAAAATTATAGTAAGCATGGAGTCCCCAAAGAGTTGAATTTGAGTGCATCTCTTTTCTAAAGAAAACAATAATAAGTTTTTGTGTACTAATAAATCTGCCTGGTTGTTGGTTCCTCTCCCTAAGACATATTTTTCTTGATAGTGATGATCTTCCGAGGGAAATAGGATGAAACCACCTCCGCTTTTTTGTCCCATGTTGATTGAGGCTCCGTCAAATAAGCCCATGGCCTAGATTTATCAACCAAATCTAATTTGTGCACTCTAGGAGGGGTGAGATCTTCTCCTAGGGAAAGTGACTTAAAATGGCTAGTGCTTGAGCTGTAATATGATTAGGGTCAATGTCTTGTCCTAAAAAATAGCTTTGTTCTTGTCCAACCATACCCCCAATAAATAATTAGAGGGAGGTATTTTATAGGTTGGAAACAAGGATTTGAGCACCATGCCTTCCAGACTTCTTCCAAATCCAGACCTTCCCATAAAAGGAAGTGACCAAGGGAATTCTTACATGTTTCCCAACTGTTGATCAAAATGGAAAGAGATAAATAGGTGTGGAATATTTTCATCATTTTTTTACACAAATAACACCAGCTTGGTCCACTTATGAACCATTTTTACAATGTATCCCATGTTGGAATTTTTCTCGCCATTACGAAAAATTATTAATTTTTGGAAATTTTGTTTTTTTTTTTGTCAAGTTGTTTGTGATCCTCTAGCCTTGACCTGTGGCTTGAGGAGCCACAACCCAGGGGCATCTAATCCGTCAAATTCACCCGGGGATCACACCTGGCCTGGGCCACACCATCCCTTACCTAATTGGATTTTTTATCATGTCTCCTTCCCCTAGCATAGGGCACAACCACCCCCCGTGAGGTTTGATCCTGGGTTGCCTTGCTGATGAGGCCCATCCTCAACCAGTCGTGCTAGTGAAACTTGACTTGGAAATTTTGTTATTGTTTATTTAGACGATGATCTAATTTTCAATTAGACAAAAGAAGAGAATCTTAATCATTTGAAGAAAATTTTTGGAGAGATTGAAACATGAGAATCTACTCATAAATCCAAAAAAATGTTCATTTATGAAAGAAGAGTTGTTATGTTTGTAATATCCCAAAAAACTTGAAGATGGATTCCACGAAGATGAGAGTAATTGTAAAATGGCATACTTCAAAGAGTACATTTGAAAAAAGAAGTTTTCATGTTTTGGCTAATTTTTTTAGAAAGTTTATTTGAAATTCAATAGTATTTGTTCACCATTAACTACATGTAGGAGAAAATGAGAATATTAGAAGAATGCACATATATTAAGTAGACTTTGATATTAGTGGAACAACAATTAGAATAATGTTTAGTTAAGAGGCAAGCTCAGTTGCATACTTTAATGAGAAGATAAATGAAGAAAAATAGAATAGAAATATTTTGTGTATGATTAAGTGTTTTATGTTATCATACAATCGCTGAATAAATCAAGAAATTATTTGTTGTCCAAATATTTTTTTCTATATGGTGATCTTAAGCATTGAGATATCAACATTCAATCAAAGTCGAATCGAAGACACATGAAATGGGTAGAATTATTATAGAGATACTTATGTTGAAACATAGGTTTAGAAGACCTAATAAAAATGATGATGCATCAAATAGGAAATCAATGTTGATCACTATAATAATTGAGATGGTAAGGATGGAACCAATGAAGATTGTGTATGAAATAGACCCACATTTTGTTGAAGCTTGGAAATATGGTAAAGAACAATGGATTTTTGATCTAACTCATTTCTTATATTATTTAATTTAGGAGGTAGTCCTATTTCAAAATCAAGAATTATATATTCCTAGAGGTTCAATGAGGATAATTTCATCAAAGAGATACATAATCTTTGGTGGCTTGGATGCACAATTTCGCATTGATAAAACTCAATCATTGATTGAAAAGTGATATTATTTGCCTAGTATTGTGAAGAAAATGTTAAGAAGGTTAAAGGTAGTTGTAGGGTTTGTCAACATGATAAGAAAAGAACTCATAATATTCGTTTATATACCCATTTCCTTACAAAATCACCTTGGGAGAACATCAAAATGGTTTTTTTTATGTTGGGACTGCATGAAACCCAATGACATAATGACACTATTTCTTTTATATATATTTTATAAAATTTCACATTTTATTCATTGTAAGATGAATAGTAATGGCATGAGCATTATTATTTTACAATTTAGGGAAATTATTCATTTACATGGTTTTCCAGGAGGCATAGCCTTAGACAAAGACAACAAATTTATTGATCATTTCTAGAGAGAATTATGGAAGAATGTAGATACAAAATTTTAGTTTAGTTCTACATATTCCTGCACACTATTGGTCTAATAGAACCATTGAAAATAGCATTGGACATTTACTAAAATGTCTTATGGGATAGAAACCATGACAATGGGATATAATATTGCTACCAAGAAAATTTGCATATAACAATTTAATTGATAGATATATAGGAAGGAGCCCTTTTCATATTATGAATGGAAGATCACCAAGAGGAGTTACACGTTTGACATGTTTTCTTGAAGCAAGCTAAAAATGTGAAGATATGGAGTCATTTGTTGAATGTATGAAATAAGTGCATGGGTTATGGAAAGGCGAGTGAAGATTTTTTTATGAAGGAAATCTTTCCAAGAGGTGACTATAATAAGATAAAGATAAAGAAATAAGGGCATGTAATATATTGGAAAAAATATATAATAATGCATATGTACTTGAACTATCAAAAGGATTAGATATTTCATCAACATTGAATGTTGTAGATTTGTGTAAAATTTAATGAAAGTATAGCATATGAAGGTGATGACTATGTTGTTGATTTCAAAGAATATATTCATAAGCAAGAGAGAATAAATTATAAAGGCATTAGATAAAATAATTGCATGGAAAATGAGAGATCAAGAAACAAAAGAATATTTAGTTCAATAGAAAGATAAGGAGCATGGAAGAAGCCATGTGAATTTCTTAAGTTGAGTTGAAATGGCTTAGCCATGGTGTTGATAAACGTTGTAATTATTGGGTATGTGTTATATTATTTCCATGACTAGCTCCATGTGTTGTTATGTTGTGCCAAGGGGGTGGCAGTACTTAGGGGTTTGTAGGGGGATCGTAGCCTCCCTACACAAGGTTTAGGCCAGTGCCTCGGGAAAAAAAATATGTGGACCCAAATAATAGTTGGGCAAACCCAAGGATGGGGGTCAAACCCAACGATGGTGAGCAAACAAACCCATGGTTTCGTGGATTTTTTTTGCACATGGTTTTGGGCTCGATGGTTTTTTCCCATGGTATTTTGTAGATCTAGTCAAGGGAACTACGAATATGTTCTAATCCAAGGTTAATGGATTGGGGTTTATGAATGCTTCGACATGTATATAATGTATTGTGGCACTGAAAGGAATAATGAAATATCATTTTGGTTTTCCCGATTTGGGTTCCAAGATAAAATCTCTGTGTATATTTTTTATGTTCTCACCATGGTATTTTATTTTTTTTAAGAATTCGTTTCCAGGTAATTTCTGTACAACGTTAAAACCTATAGCAATGATCTCATGAACATGATTTTATGTATTTTCTTACCCATATATGTGTGTGTCTTTATATTCTCCATTGTTGAGGAAGGTTGGAAAAATATTGAATAGGCCATCATTTACTATCAATAGGCTAAGATTAAATAGGCCACCAAATTTAAAAAAAAACACACACACACAAAGAAATACCATTGGAATTCTTACTCAGAAACAAAACAAGATCTTGTATGTCGACTTGATGCTCAATGTATACCAAAGATGAAATATTTCATTTAATAACAACCAAAAATGTGTTGTGTGATCCTTGATGGCTCCATTACCACTTTTGGGACCATCATTGACATGCAAGTGCCCAACTAATAGATAGTATTGTTTTTTATAAATAGTAATTTAAATTATTAATATAAGAAAAATAAAGACAATTTAAAAATTATTTTTAATATAATGTTATCTTGATTTAGTAATTAATAGCCTAGATCCATCTTAACCCCAAATCTATCAAGTGCCAAGAGGGATCAAATCTCTTGAGGTGAAAACCTCTTTTTTGAGTGAAAAACTTGAGGAAAGGTTTACACCTCAAGAGATTTGATCCCTCTTGGCATAGAGACGGGATTAAGATGATCTAGGTTGGTTATATAATATTATGTAATATCTATATTTATATATGTGCGTCTCTTTCTTATTTGCTCCTATCTCACCCCCCAAACATGCATACACTCTCTCCATATTTATCTCTCTCTCTTCCTCCCTCTTCCCCTCCCTCTCTCTTTCTTCCCCTTCTTTCCCTCTCTCTTTATTTCTCTCTCTTTGCCCTCCTGCTCTCCTCTCTCCCTAACCATCTCTCCATCTCTACCTTGTAACTCCCTAGCTCTCTCCACCTTTTTCCCTCTATGTCTTTCTTCATCCCTCCCTCTCTCTCTCCCTCCAACTCCATCTCTCTCTCCTCTCTCTGAGGTCCTCTCTCTCTCTTCCTTCCTCTAACTCTCTTTCTCTCCCATCTCCCTCCCTCTCTCCCCCCTATATCTCACTCTCTCTCTCTCTTCACTCCAACTATGTCACTATCTCCCTCCCTCTCTCCTTCTCTCTCTCCCCTCCATCTTTGTGTCTCCCTCTCTCTCTCTTCCCCTTCTCTCCCTATATATCCCTTGTCACTCTGTCTCTATCTCCACCTCTATCTTTTTGTCTTTGTTCTTTACTCCCTCTCTCTCCCTCCCTCCTTCTCTCTCCATCCCCCCTCCTCTCTCCCCCCCTCTCTTCCTTCCTCTCTCTTCCTTCCTCTCTCTCCCTTTCTCTCCCACTTCCCTCTCTCTCTCTCCCCATCACTATCATTCTCTCTCTTTCTCTCTCCATCTGTGTCTCCCTCTCTCTCTCTCTTCCCCTTCCCTCCCTACATCTCCCTTGTCACTCCCTCTCTATCTCCACCTCTATATCTTTGTCTTTGTTCTTTACTTCCTTTCTCTCCCTCTCTCCTTCTCTCTCCCTCTCTCTCTTCCTTCCTCTCTCTCCCTTTCTCTCCCAGTTCCCTCTCTCTCTTCCCCCATCACTCTCTTTCTCTCTTCCTCCCTGTCTCTCAGCCCCCTTTCTCTCTCTCTTAAATTTGATCACATGGTATTGTGTTTAAGAAAGTGTCTAAATGAAAAAAAAACTCAATTCGTTGTAAAATATTAAACCTATCTTTTGGATCAAACATGTCAAAGAAATCTAGTCACTTTGCTTGCTCTCATGGCTTGTATCCTTAGTTAAGATAGATCTATGCTAGTTCTTGATAATACTATTTATATTATAGAAATTTCACATATTTATATATACAAATATTCTCATTTTAAATTTTATTAAAGCCTTGATTTAATTTCTATGGGAATACTTTTAGTAATCGTGAGGATTTTTAGTAGTGGTGCAGATAAAGGGTTTAGTTATATCTCAAAAGTAATTATAATTTTTTTCCTTTTAGATTCAATTAAAACAATGTTATAAAATTAAATTAAAATGAAATATTTTATAAAATATTTTGATTATGAAATAAGTTATGGTTTTTGGGCATGTGTTATTGATAAGCCATGGTATTGGCCTATGGTATTGTAACAAAGTATATTTAGAAGTTAATAATATCCATGGTAAAATGGGGGTGAATATCAGCGGTTAAGAATCTTTCCATACTGTTATAGATTATTTTGATTGTGAAATAAGCTCTGATTTTTGGGCATGTGGTATTGATAAGTCATAGTATTGTAATAAAGCTTATTTACAAATTGTTATAAAAGAATTTGGTTGTGAAATAAATTATGGTTTTTGGACATGTGGTATCGATAATCCATGGTATTATAACAAAACTTATTCACAAGTTAATAACAAAATCAAAATATAACAAACTAAATTTTATTATTTTTATTAGTTTAACTTTTTATCATCAATTGAATTTTTAATATTTCTTTTTAATAAAGAAATGCAAATTTTAACTTCATGTAAAAAAAACAGTGTAATTTTTGGAGATTTGACTTTTTTTACCATGTTTTCTAGTGGATTTTTTCATATCTACAAGTGTTAATCATTTATTATTATCTTATTATGTTTTTCTTCTTATATGTTTCTTAAAATATATGCATTTTTAACTCATGTATTAATTATTTTTATAATTAATCATAATAATAATAATTTAAAATAAATTTACACTTTGGTTAGTTTTATTTTTTTTTAATCTTGGTAATGTGAAATGTATTATGAAGTGTTTCGAACTTAGTGGTCATTACTTAACCACTCCTCTATTTACAGCTATAGAAAGTTAATTCCTGTGAATGTTTGGTATATTTCAAATTGAGATGAATCTATGTTGATTCCAAGAATTCATTCCAACCCTAATCCTCTTTGGTTAGACGAAGACCTTCCTCTAGCTAGCTGGTACAAAAGGAGCTCTGAAGACCTCGCGGAGAATTTGTTTGGGTCGGAGCTAGTCAAACTCTGTAGTGCTCAGGATCTCATAATTTGCAATGGTCTAAAGAAGTGGCCCAATTCTGCTTGGCAGTAATGTGGTAGACTATGTTATCTTTGATCTCCCTCTATACAACGAAATAACAAATTTCGACATTTTAAATGACCACGAGCTTGACTGTGATCATAGGCCTCTACTTATAACTCTCAATTTTGTCATGCATAGAGATCCCATAGAAGATAATCCTTATTGCCAAAAGAAGTTAATCTTTGATAGAAATAAAAAATATCTCTTTCTAAATAAATTAAAAACTAATTTGCTTCCTTTATCTAGTACAGACAACATAAAAGATCTCTATCATAATTTTACTACAACCCTCTCATATTATATTAACAAGTTCTCAATTAAAGTTTCAAGTAATAAAAGAAATAGCAAAACCAACCCATAGTATGACAAAGATTGTAAAAGTGGGAGGAGAGCAATTAAGGGAGTTGTTGATGAATCTCTTAAAATTGGCAAGATAAAAATATACAAAGCCCTAACTAAAAGGAAAAAAAGGCTGTATATTCATAAAAGACAAGAGAATCTCTTACACCTCTCTAAGGTAGCTCCTAAGAAATTATGGAGCAGATTCTAACTAGGAAAACTAAAGATAATAATAAAATTGCTTTACACGATTGTAATTCCTATCTTAAAAAGCTTTATGAATCTCCAAATGTCATGGATAACTTTGAAACCCTGCTCACAACGAAAGAAGTTTTCTCATTAGAAGACATTGATTTTTGGATTGATCACTTGGCTAATGGGAAAGCTAAGGACATTGAAGGTTACCAGGCGGGAATCTTAAAAATTGGAGGTCTTGTCTTCATCCCCCACATTCATAAGCTTTTCAATCAAGCGGTCAAGCAAGGGCTCCCTAAACCATGGACTCAAAGCCTCATTATCCCTATTTTTAAAAGTGCAGATACAAATAACCCCTCTAATTATCGAACAATTATGATCAGCCCTCTCCTAGCCAAGTTATATGGTATTATTTTGGAAAGGAAGTTGAGCATATGGCTTGAAAGTGAAGGTAAGCAGGCTAAAGGCCAAGCGGGTTTTAGAAAGCAACACTCAACAACAGACCACCTCATTATGCTTAGGATCATTGTGGAGGAATGCCACAATGATAAATCCAATCTCTTTTGTTGCTTTCTGAACTTTAGAAAGGCTTTCGATACGGTTCCTAGAAACAACCTTTGGAACAGATTAGAAGAGTTAAAGGTTCCTTTTGAGTTGAGAGTTGTCGCTATAAGGTTATACGAGAATGTAATTGCCAAGTTAAAGAGAAATGAGGGGTGGTTGAAAGATATTAAGTGTAATATCGGAGTTGAACAAGGTTGCCCCCACTCCCCTACCCTATTTGGCATTTACATTGACAAGCTAGATGGTTGTTTAGAGGAAGCAAGATATGATGGCATGATCTTAGCTGGGATAGTCATCATCCTTCTTCTTTACATTGACGATATTGTTCTTCTCGCAAGGTGCCCATCTGATCTTGATTAGCAACTTATACTTCTTAAGGATTTCTGCTCTACCATGGGTATGATTATTAACACTAACAAAACAAAAGTTATGATTATCAAATCCAAGAAGGAAACTTATGCTAATTTTATGTATGACAATAGTAACTTGGAGGAAGTGTCTTCCTACAAGTACCTAGGAAGTGATATTCATCACAAGCTCAGCTGGAACTATAGCATTGAGAAAAAGATTAATGGGGGATAGAAAGCTTATTTTGGTCTTGAAAATAATTGTAAAACGGAAAACCTTGTAATGTGGGATAGAAAGAAGTTCCTCTTTGAAACTTTAGTCACTCCAATGATCTTATATGGATGTGAGGTTCGGGGTTGTAGCATCTCTAGAGAATACTAGAGAAAGATTGAGCAAATCCAGAAGCGTTTTATAACGTATAACCTCAAAATTAAAAGCAATACACCCTATCCTATTCTCCTTATAGAAGTGGGTCTTTCCCCTATTGATAGTCTAGCTATAACTAGGCTTATGTTGTACAAGCACAAACTCAATAACATAGGAGACCATAGACTTCATAAGCTAGCTTTAAATTCCAGCCAAAACCACTTAAGGCTCAAACGAGGTTGGTATAAAGACACCAGGGCCTGGTTAAACCATTGGGAGATCGACGAGAATGTTGCATTGCAAAACATTAATAACATTAAAAATATTGTTACTTCTAAGTTCAAAGAAAAAATGTGGTGTGATAAAGATTTAGCAGCTAAAAAAAATTAAGATATTATAAGGAGGTCAATCAACCCCACCCTAGAAGATCAAAAGTATCTCTCTATTTTAACTAGCTCAAAGAAGAAAATTAATATAGCCAAGATTAGAACGAACTCTCATGAACTCCATAGTGAAACGGATCGTTGGGCGGGTCCTAAAACACCATGGATAGAAAGGTTCTGCCATCTCTGTGAGAATACGAACATCGAGGATGAAAATCACTTCCTCTTAGAGTGCCCCACATACAACCACATTAGATCTCAGTTTCAAAATCTTTATTGCAACACTGACCTTCCTAACCTTTTACATTGTCAAAATTGCAGTGAGCTTGGAAGGCTTCTCTCCAAGCTTTTTGAGCATAGGAATAAAATCTTAAATCAAACTAAATAATTCGTTTCTTTAGGTCTGATAGACCAAAGTTTGGTCTCAATGGATGTTAACCATCATCATCAATACTATTTATATTTATATAAATTTCATGCATCTATATATATAGAAATATTATTATTTTTTATTTTATTAAAACCCTAATATAATAACATAAATTATATGTTTATTAATTAAATCTAGTTTAAAAACAATAACATAAGCAAGAGCTAGTCAATTTGATCCAAAAACTTGTACAAATTGAACATCTTATAAGCCTAAAAAGACAGGTATTTTTTAATACTTGAAATTAAAGTGAATACAAGTTAAACATCCTACAAACCTGGAAAAAAAAAATCTCTAAATATCTTGAAGTTAAAATCAATACAAATTTAACATCCTAAAAAAATAAATCTTTAAATCTCTTAAAATTGATGTGAATATAATATACACATAAATTTCTTTAAAAATGTATATATATGTATAATTTTACTAATTAAATCTATTTATTATATTTATTGCTTTTCATTTTAATCAAGTCAAATCCTGTTTTTTTATTATGAAATTTTGATTTAATATTTATCTAAGCCCCTGCACCATCTCCGCCAATTTGTACACACATTTCAAAACAATGCCAATTCAATTATAAATTTATTTTAATTTATTTTTGTTTCTGAAATAGATTAAATATTTTACCTATGAAAATTGCAACTACATCCCACCATACAAATTCTGAACTTCCAAATTAGCACAAAATACAGGTTATGAATTTTCAAATTAGCAAAAAAGTTTCAATACCTAAACAAGATGGGCTGCGGGGCAGCTAGTCCCTGCCCCAGCCCGCAGCGTATTAGATTATGCTGCCCAAGATTCCACAGAGCCGAAAGGCTAGTATTAGGTCTGAGTTCCCTTAGATCCAGAAGACTGAGGCTAAGAAGATGGTGACTGCAGGTTGAAATAGGAGGTTGAGGCCCGAAATATGCAGGCCAAGGGTTCAGCTACTTGACCAAGTGAGCAAGAGTATGAGGAAGGGCACCAAGGGCAGATCCAAAACAATATGGCAAACATCCTTATGTGAACAAGAGCTCGTTGTAAATGCTTAGAGAAGGCGGAGCTGGAAGGAGGACGATTTCTTTGAAGTCTGAGCAGTTTGATTCAATCTTTGTTCTGGGTTCTGTGCAAGACCAAGTGTGAAAGAGGGCAACTGAGACTCTGTTTTGCTTAGGAAAGGAGGGCCGAAGTCCTGTAGTGGAGGCTGAGACTCTTGTACATGCCACAACAAGCTGGAATAGGACTCAGTCCAGTATAGGAGAGGGCCGAAAGGGCCTTGGGTGTCACAGTAAATTTCCAGCGGTAAGCAGAATCGGTTAAGGAGGGCTGAGACCCATGAGATGTCTTGGAGCGAAAGGATCGAATTGTGAGAGAGATATATGAGGTTTGCATTTAGTGTTGGTTGGTTGCGGAGGACAGATCCAAGGTCCGCTAGGGGTATGGGAGTGATCCAAGTCCTGGAGTTGCGACGAAGAGCTCTTTGGGCTTCAGCACCTTATCCACCGAAAAGAGCACAAGGGGTTGGTCGTCCAGTAGTGAGCTCGTGATCGTGGCCTTGTTGATGCCGGTGTTGAGCATGACAATGTCGCGGGAGGAGGTTACCGTCAGTACGTACTTGCCAGCGCCGGTGCTTGCCATCGTGGCGATGGGGCCGTTGGAAGTCTTGAGGGTGCCAAGTGGGCTGTATATGGTCAGCGCGTGGAACTGCAGCACAGCAACCTTGTCCTTGCTGGACAGCTTGGTCAGCATCTTGTTGGTGACACCTGTAAACGCAGTGTCTTTGGGGCGAACACAGTTAGGTCGCCTTGGATGGAATCCTCGTAGGACTTGAGAACCCCCGTAGTGGTGATCAGGTCGGCGAAGATCTTGCACCCACCTTTTATGAGAATAGACGTGATGTTCATGTTGGAGGGGGATGGCGTGGGCGCCTCTGCCACGCTGGTCGTGATCGGCTGACTCACCTCCATGACGGACAGGTTGTAGCCATCCTGCTTCACAGACTTAACATATGTTGAGTCCAGCTTGGCCCCGTGCCCTGCAAGGCCGAAGCCGACCTTGCCACCCTTCAGATCCGTAATGTTGATGAAGCCGCCATTGCCCACTGTCGCGCCAGTGGTCTGGTAGAACGTGGTGCTTAGTGTGGTGTCGTTGGTGACCTGGTGGAGCTTCTCGGGGTCGTAGAAGTCAAGCACCACATGGAGGCTCAGGGCACGCTTGATGGCCGCCAGATCCATGCCGCTGAGCGGGGCCATGGCGGCATTGTTCACTACCAGGACCGTGATCGTCTGCCGGCTGTTGATCTCGTCCGCCAGCTTCGTCCGCGTGAGGTCGTCATTGAACATGCTGTAATCCGGATACGCGTCCAGGATCTTCGTTATGTTGAACGCATTCGCGCAACACAGGACACTCAGCAGGAGGAGCCCCAAAAGCTTCATTATGGCGGAAAGGGGAAAAAGTTCCCGAAACTGATGAGCCGAATCTAAATCCGGAAAAACTTTGGAGGCTCAGATAGCCGAGAGCGCAATGTGGATTGCTGGCCAGACAGTACTCCTCCACAGAACGAGAAACCAGAAGACAGTACTATGATACTGATAAGGAAGTGGAGGAGCTGCTCAGTATTTAAGTGGCCACGATCATTCACGGCTTATATAAAACGTTCTCATTGAACGGTAAGGAAAGCGGGGCCCGGAAACTTCTTTAACTCACCGTCGGCAGAGAATCCCGTCCACTCTGGCATCGTTCTGGCCATACTCGGGATCATGAATCCCACGCCAGCCTTGCTACAACCCTTGACATAGGCAAGTTGGGTTTGAACATGTAACATGCACAAAAATGTAATTAGGGGTTGCGCATATACGAGGTTATGTCAATAAAGGAAAAAAACAATGATTTAGCGAAATAAATAAAACGCATTGCACCAAATAAATGGCTCCCCACCAATGCCAATACTAATGGTTTGAATACTGCATATAAGCAAAATCAACGAAAAGCAATTGCGTCTAGTTTTACAAACATGGCTTAAGGGTGCATGGCTAGACAGTAAGATTTTCCCTAACGTCGTAAAGACTTTAAACATTCAGAGTCAAACATTGAACAAAACGCCACTTGTTATACATTACCACCAGCTCAAGCATAATGCATGAGCGAAACGTGGCGCAGGACAACCGTGACAAGTACGTGAAGGTCCCCTTCATCTGTCTCATTTGCAAATCGAACCAGGCATCGGAAGTCCATTCACTGTTCATCTGGGTTCATCCAGCACGTTGAGGGGTTCAGACTACTGAGTTGAGACCACATTTTCAATCCCCTGCACAAAGTTCTGTTTGTGCCCATTTTCTAAAACTGTTATTGTGCGCTATGCAGACGTCGCGGTCGCGGGATCAGGTGAAGTTCAGACGCAGTCTTTAAAACGAATCCTGTAAAATTTCTGAGCGAGAACTGATTTACCAGGCCTTGTAGAGATGTATTGGGTTCAGGTTTTAATCTCTCCTTCCTTGATTGTTAAATTTGCAGGAGCTTGAACTAGATAAATTTGTTACAGACAAGGTTTCTTTTGCTGACATCAACAAGGCATTTGATCACATGCTTAAAGGAGAGGGTCTGAGAACTGTAATTAAAGTCATCCGGCAGAAGCTCTATTGGTAGCCCAGAAGTGCTATACGGTAGTACTTGTGCTGGCTACCAGAAAGCCCCAAAGGCCCTCTTGTTTATGCCAGTTACTGGACAAGTGAATAAGGTTCAAGTTAGGGGAAAATTGGAAGTTCAGAGTGAAATTGTCATCGATGAAAGCTGCCCAGAAACTGCAAAACTACTCTTGAGCATGCCAGCCAGAGGACAATTAAATATGGTACAAGTTAGTGGGGAATTGGAAATTCAGAATACGATTGTCACAGAAGAAAGCTGCCCAAATTCCATTCGAGCTTCAATCCAAACATTACCGAAAGATTGCATTCGTAAGAACCTTGAAGTTTCCAATTGGACAATGAAGTTAAAGGATGCAGATGGCAGTCCTGAATCGGATTCTGAAGTGAAGAACGGAGACAGGTAAATTTTCAGAAGAAGAAACTATTCATAGTTTAACGAATTTCGGTGGATTCAACTGGATGTAATTTCAATGGCAATAATTGTACATGTTTTTTTTTTAAATTGAAGAAATTATGCCATCATAAGAATGCAATTACTGATGAATAGTAAATGCTATTTCAGTCATGGACGGACTCGGATGGTTATAGTGTTGTTCTTATTCTTCGTGCTACTTTCCATGCTGCTGGAAACTACAAGTAAGGATCTTGCTATCTTTCCCTGCTGCTGGATGCTATAACTAAGAATCTTGCTATTCATATCTCTCTCAAAATGGTTGCATTCTGATTACCATAAATCTGGAAATATGAATACAAAATAAATTAAAAATTTTGTTGATGAAGCAAAGATATAAATAGCAAAATTGAAATACTAGAACGAATGACAAACTTTTTATGAATAATGGAATGTTAGTATGATGAAAGGAAGTATATACTGCAGCGATTGAATAGCTCGAAAATTTGTAGTGCCATTTTCAGTGATTTAAAGTGAGCGCACATGTTTGCTTTCTGAATATATTTTTAAAATTTTTAATACTAAATTTACGTTCAGATTTTATGAACATATATACCATTCTATCGATTTTTTGCATTAAAGCACAGATTCATGTAATGGGTCCTAGAGTAGTTCAAAGCCATTTCTTGTTAAAGGAGAAGAAAAAATTGAGGAGCAGAACCCATCGGCCGCTCGTCAGACGCTGCAGGAGGAGGAAGAGGAGCCAGTTTATGAGAAAGTATTGACGGAAAGATCCGGCACAACGGATTTAGAAGAGGAGGAGAAGCTGGTTTATGATAAAGAATCGACAGAAAGATCCGGCACAAGGATTGCAGGTTACACTTTCCACCGCGAGCAACAAAGCGTGGCCTGTGAGTAATACAAGAATCATAAAATCTATGTATTTTCAATTTGTATTTTAAGTATTGATTTGGGTTTTTTTCAGAGTGGTAGCACTCAAGGGCGTCTAATTAAATGTTTGAATTGCAGGGTAAGTTAGGTTACCGTGTGAGCAACAAAGAGTAGTTACAGGAGCACATTGGTGGATCCTCCAAAGATAAGACCCACTTAACCAGCTAAAAGAGTTTCGACAGTCCAGGTACAAATGCTCTTTTTTCTCAAAACTGTAATTCTGCAGTTCCTTTATCAGTATAAATTATGCTTCAACTCGTTCAAGAAATCGTTCCATAGCTTCAATTCCCGTCTCGTGAGGTGCATTGCTTTCTGTTCACTTACAGGCTAGGTTACCAGGGCCGTGCTTTGCCTGTAATACAACCAAAACAACCTGGTTTATATATCTATATATAATATATATATATATATAACAAATTGAATATGAATACTAATTGATTTCACACAGATTTCACCTGTGCAGGCTCTGCAGCATCTGTATATATATATATAACAAATTGAATATGAATACTAATTGATTTCACACAGATTTCACCTGTGCAGGCTCTGCGCCCAGATGCTGCGCGTTTGCCCTCTCTTTCTGTAGAAGAGGCACAGTACCTAGAAGACGAACAGTACGATCCAGGAATGGGGACGGTGAGTTCAAATATGCAGAGAATAAGCCTTTGGAAAGGCCATAGGAGCCAACACCTGTTCCAGCACCTATTTGGAAAGCCCATAGGAGCCAGCACCTGTTAGATGTGCTGGCAGGCGTACATGCAACGGTGATAACTGTGCTACATGCACTGTGTTATAGGCCAATGTATATATATGCCTTATATGCCTTAACATAAAATGTTAGGGAACTAATGCTATCTTCCCGATAGCATTACTTCAGGCAGGCGAAGGCAGGCGACGACCGAACTGATTTCCTAATTTTTTTCCTAACTTTTCAGACCGTATACCTCGTACTGAGGCCAAATAAGACGAACATGTTTTTCATTGGTTAAAAGCATAAACAAATAACAAAAATGGTTTTGGTTTTCGTGTCATTAAAAGGAACTTTGTTGTAAGTTGAAATAGTTTTATCGGTTCGCGCATCGGTTTAATGGTCACCGACCAAAACCGATTGCTATAGTCCATGCCAGGCCCGGATGGCAGGGACTAATAAGAAATTTATTCTTAAAAGTCGTATAAAATTAAAAACAGTAATATTTTGCATAATTTTAAAAACATTATATATATAATATAAAGAAAACATCAAAAAAATTGCTGAATTTTGGAATCAGTCCCCTGTTTTGCTCAAGAATATTCACAAATTGGTTCTGATTCTCCTGGTTCTCACTCATGAATATTCACAATTTGGTTCTGGGTATACTGCTTCTTCTCCACATGAACATTCACAATTTGCTTTTATTTTTCTTCATTGGTATTAACAAATTGGTTCTGGCTCTGGTCATCATTATTTCCAAATTGGTTCTGGCTCTGGTCATCATTATTTCCAAATTGATCTGGACTCGGGTAAGGCACATTGTCAAAAAAGTTGTAAGTGGCAAAATAATAATCCAGAAGAGCTTTTGGATCTGGAAATTGGCTTGATTCATTCTGCTGGGAACTGTTCCCCTGGCTTGATTCATTCTGCTGGAAACAGTTCCCCGTGATACCACTATTGTTCTGCATATGCACCTCAAGGGGCATCTCTGCCAGGTACGTCGAACCGCCTTGAAAACCTCCAGCAGATCCCCCATCCACCCCATTAATGGCATTCTGAGTTTTACCTTCAGCAGGATTAGCAGTGGCTCTTTCAATGTGGTTTGTTTCCTGACTTCCTCGATGCCCACTGGGACATTGGCTTTCTAACTGCTTCCCAACATGATTGCTACACCCAGTTTCCTTTCTTATTCGCTTAACCCCATTGTTCAGAGAAGAACTGCCTTCATTCCGATTGAAAAATGGGCTCTCACCCTGGTGCCTACTAGCGCTACTCTGAAACTGATCCCACCCCTGCTTTTCTTGAAACCAATGGCCAGTGCTTTGCAATTGTTGGTGAGATTGTGCATCAGGATTGTGGAACTGGCTTTGGTTTGCAGGAGGTTGGAATGTGGATGTATTATGGATATTCATGGCAGACGGAAACATCAAATTTGGATGGGGTTCGAATCCATTTTTTATAGCTGCAATGCATGGCTGTGCCTGCTGCAATAACCAATCAATAGTACTTACCCCATCTTTAGACCCCAACAAATTCATCAGTTCTAACATTGGATTCGTTGCCATTTCTAACAGCCAGTCCACAGTCTCCCCACCTCTGTTAAGCCCTAGCTCACTTGTGAGCTCTACCAGAGACCCGGCCTCTTGTTGCAGTGACAAATTTAGTGCCTGCGCATCGTTCTGTGAACCCAGTTCTTGTCTTAATAAACCCTCGGTTTCCATCCCCTCTGTTAGCAACCAGTCAATTGTCTGCCCAGCCATCTCATAGCCCATCTCCTGTGTCAGCTCCATCAAACCCTTGAGATCAGATGGTAGTAACCAATCAACTGCATGTCCATGAAATCTCAAGTTCAAATCGTTTTTAATTTTTTCCAACTGTTGTAAACAGTATTCATGTATTTTCACTCTCAGACGGTCCCTGGTACAATATTTGTCCTTCTGTGGCCGCTCCTCCTGGGATTCATTCATCGGTCCAGAGGTTGTAGCTGGGTTTTCTCTCTTCTGCCCGGCCATATGAAGTAGATTACCAAACAATATTCAAATCCAATTCCCAGATCGCTTCAATTCGCTCTTTGGTAAACCCACCTGGGTCTCCCTGCGAAGGAAATGATGCGAGATGGAATATGAAAGGATTCTAAGCCGTATTAATACAAAGCATCCATTAAAAATCTTCAAATACTAGTGTTAAATATTGACAACTATAGAGGGTCGGCGTTACATATATAGATCGGTGGAACCTGTAACATCAGCTGGTTTATAGGTTTTTGTTGTTACCCAAAAATGGATATGGAATTTTATTTTTATTTAAAGATCATGGTAGGAAGAGTAATGAGGTGTTGTTAGAAGAAATTATAACGAATTCGTATATTAAAAATAAAAATATAAT